>LD353780.1:13874-55023 GCA_001465055.1 Ptychodera flava | reverse complement strand
TGCTGTCTGTTCTGTGCTGTTTTGTGTCTATGTTTACAACTATTGTCTTCCGAATTCCGACCTACTGTCATTGGATTATGGATTGGTATGATTGCGATTATTTCACAAAGCTTGATTTTTTTCTAAATTATAATTATATTATTATCATATAATAGCAGAAAAGTAAAACATTGAACAGTAAAGACTCAAATTTCAATGGAAGAATGTGCGACGGAATGGAATTGCTTTTTACCAACTTTGCAATTATTACACCAAAATGTCAGAGATTAAAACTTTATTTTATGGAATATTTTAACCTACCGGTATTGTCAATTTTGAGAAGGATGTTAGTTATATACATTGAGTACGTTTTGAAAAATATTTTGTCGGTACGTCACTTTGATTAGTTTTTCACACTTAGGCTGGAATGAAGAAAAATATTGAGTTAGAGTGCTGTCGTCGTAAAATTAAGCGAAGGACGGGATAGCGACGTCGTATTGTTGTGTTTGATAAAGCAATGCGTTTTGTGTAACATTTTATTTCATATATACTTAGTCTGTCAAAGCTCTATAAACGTTGTCAGCAATGCCGTGAACAACTTAACTTAATTTAACGTAAATAACGCGTTTAGTACCAGAATTTATGTCGTAGTCCTGATTTACTTGTCGATTCAAAAAGACACCCATTTGTGTACATGTGTCGCTGCAAGACGCCATTTACATGCCTACTCCACCGTGTCTTGACGAGTATGCTTATGACAGTTAGGCCAATGCCGAATCTTAATTGATGTCTAGTACAACACTGTGCCCTGTCATGACGTCGAATCCTTCGAATGTGTTCACTTTCAAGACTTTAGTCATGGACAAAATACGTACTGAAATATCAATGCGATTCGGGAAAGGTGACTCATGTGACATGTTTGTTTGTTTTTTATTTGATTTTGTTTTGGAGCGAAGTGGTTTTAGGATAAGAAATCTACCAGGCAACTAGGGATAGAGCTCCCTAAAACCTAGCCTTTTGAGTTTGTTTACATAAAAATCACTAAACAAATCAATATTGTCATCATAATAAGTACACCAACGTTCGATTACAATGGACTGTTTCTTAGCTTGGCCATCCATTCGTTTGGCAGTCAAAGCCCAGGACGGCCAAATTTTCTCAAACCTACACGCTTCCTCCTGTCACTTACTTGCGTATTAATACAGTAGAGTAAATAAGCGTAGCAAACAATAAAGTTTCATATTGAATGTAACAATAATCGTTCAAAAATATGTTTAAATCTAACCAATGACTCTACCAAGAATAAAAATCAGATTACGTCATACACGACCTCTAATATTTTGGTACTGTTTTAGCACAAAGAAACACCAAATTTCGGATATGCTACCCATGACTACACCTGCAAAGTACTAACAAATACAGTTTTAACACTGGCTTTCGCTGTCAAGCGAAACCTTGCGATAAATAGGGACTCAACAACGGTTGGTGGAGTCAGAACCGGTAAGGTAGACAAGCATTTACACAAAGCTAAACGCTGTCCTCGCAAATTTGGCCGTTCACAGTTTTCAAACAACAACATTTCAGTAGTTAACATACATACTTTACCGAATCATGGATCACTCCTCGCACATAAAATATTCTGACGGTTATAAAATTAGGAAAACGAGGGAAAATTTGGAGATACACGGACGATTGCGGAATGTTATTAACTCTGTGATGTCAACTGCTGTTAAGTCTGGAACTGCAGTGATTTGTGTTTCGGATTTGTATTCGAAACTTTGTCACTTTACAGCCTTATACTGATTCCCTGTAGACTTCTATTTACATCGAATCTCGCTACTAATGTGTACAAATACTTTAAAACGTTCTTCTCAAAATATTTGTAACATTTTTCTTTCTAAAAAAGGGACTTGCTGGTATTCCTAAATAACTTACCGAAAACTTTATTACCGTATATCCGCATGCAGTGTCTATGAAGCGGACGTTGTGCAGTATATCAGGTCCAGCTTCATTCCGCCCCCGATCCATTAACAGATATTAATTATTCCAAGAACATTTGCTTGTTACACTCACCACTTGTACTTGGTATTTGGAGTGTACACCCATCTACAATACACGTTCACTTGAAAAAAAATGGACACTGTATGTCAACAGTGCATCTTAATCTATGAGACTAAATAAGCTTACCACTCAAGTATGTATAGGTAAAAATCAAATTTAATTTTGAAGTATGGATGCACATACAATATGGAAAAGAGCAAAGTAAATATTAAAACTGAATATAAAATGATATGGAAATGTAGTCTGAAAGTCATAAGTATCTGGTGTGTGCCGAGAGAGAAATATTAAAATTTCACAGCATCATCCTGACCACAGTTTCTCAGACTGGTTTGTTTCCTTCTGAATTTCTGACACATTGACAGGTAAAAATATTTATATTACGCTGCTATTCACGATAGTTATACAACATAGCTTGTATTTTCTTCACAGTAGAACTGAGGTTTACATGTAAGATAACTTTCTCATAAACTGTAAATTCTGGCTTCGGGCAGCTCAGTCGATGTTTTAATAGTATGAGTGTCTACTACATTCAAGCAAAGTGATGTTGACAATTACATGCATTCTAATGCACGATTAGAAGTAGCCACGAGGGAATTCTGATTGTCTCTTCGTGGAATTAAAGGTAACAACAGTGAAATATACAGCATTACTTATCGTTGCAGTGCTAAAGTGCAACCTCAGATCATGTATGATCTTGTACTGCGGCATTTTGTAATATGACGCATTTTGTAACAACTTACGCAAAATGTAATAAGGGTATCAGCATTTTGTAATAAAATGGTCTACGCATTTTGTAATAAGGGTATCAGCATTTTGTAATAAAATTTTGTTTACGCAATTTGTAATAAGGGTATCAGCGTTTTGTAATAAAACGCGTTTTGTAACATTACTTAACGCATTTTGTAATAATTATAAATATCCGCTGATATTGTATGTATTTCAAAATGCTTTGTGGTTTCTGAATACGTAAAAATGTAATAGCATATAATGATATCGAGATTATATCTCACTACCAGTGCTAGGTTATCATATTTACGCCATATAAGGGGGTCTGAGTTGACAGTCAAAATGCAATCGAAGACAGAATGAGATTTATTGTATGCGATTTATAATTGAGAAAACAAACAGAGAAAGTTTTAGTAGGTTTTACATACAGTACTGTACTTTGAAAAGACAATATACTGCAGACCTTTCTGCATTTTTTCTCTTCAATATCACTGTTGGTGGATGAAAACAGGAAGGCTTGGAGATGACATGCAGAGCTCAGAAAATGATAAAAGACAGCGACATCATCAACATTGACAGTGTTGTGTTCTAAGACCTAATTTTATTATACTAATGATGTACATGCCACAAAACCAACCTTATCCAGAAATGGTATCCTTATGACATTTTGAGGTCTTATTTGTAGGGCGTTGCTACATTATTTTTTACTTTCACTAAAGAAAAACAATAAATATTGTTTTTGGTTACAATAAAATTGTGTATTCTTATGTTTTTGCATGTATATTGGATGAAGTTTGCAAAACTCAAATAATCAAATTCTGAGTTTTGCAAAATGATTGTAATGTTAGTGTACACTGTGATTTGAACGAAGCTTTTATTGGGTTCATAAAAATGATGTTACAAACATTTTCCTGGAACCATCAGTTGTAGACAACAGAATCTAATATACATTTAGACATAATTGAGAAATGGGAAGTGATAAATTCTTTAGAATGTGGTCAGAAAGAGAAGCAATTAGACTTGGTTCAAGTCTGTGATTTGTGAATTTTGAGTGGAGTGAACGCAATGATTTGTATTCTGCTTTCATGTGAAACGCGCGCGTGAGTGGACGCGATGAGTTGGGTGAACGCTATGCAGGGGAGTTTCACCCGGAATCACAGACTTGGCTTTCTTGCATGATCTGCGTTGCTATAAATTATTCATGAGATGACGTTTTCTTTACTCATATATTATTCATAAGATGACATCACTAAATTTTACACATTGGGAGGAGTTACCAATTGACCCAAACGAGACGTGCATAAAATTCACATGGCGTTGTTGACAAAATGTCGAGTGCGATCACTCCCACAAAAGTCAGCACGACCTCTGTTGTATCACCGAAAACGCGTGAAAATATCTGTGTTGTTTGTGGGGCACATGTTGCAAAATGCGAAAATCGTCGCCGGTTATTCAAGGATGGAAAAAGACACCGTCCTTACAGTTGTAGCCTGTTCTCTTACGTGCCAAAAGCGATGGAAATCAAAACAATGTAGGGCGACTTCGTAAGTCAGTGATTTTCCGCTGCCGGTTGGTGCGCAGACGAACACATCTTTTCCCTCAATGTAACTCTCAACAAGCTTTCTTTGGTAATCTCGCATGATTAGCGATGGTCGACCGATCAGTTGTAAAACGCGGTTCATGTACGAACTTGATGCCATTATTTGCCCAGATATACATGTAAAACGTATTCGATGTCTACCTTTGCACGGAGATGACAACAAACTGTTTAATGCATGCAGAGGTTTATTAGCATTTGTGTTCTTCTTATTGGCCAGAATAACGGCGGGGGCTGTCAATCATTTTGTATTTGCTCTACGTCACTGTGTACACAGTCCGTCTCACCGCCTGTACTTTGCAAGAAGTCCAAGTCGGTGAATCCGGCAGAAACTAACTCACTACTGCGCAGACTCAAACGTGACGCGTTCAATTGCTGGGAAAACCTGGCGTGAGCTGCCAAATCCGAATAGGTTTGTAGGAAATAGGAGAGACACAAGAGAAACTATTATAAAGTATTTTATTTTTTTAAAATTCACCGACTTGAACCAAGTCTAAGAAGCAATATGTGAAAATAATTGTAGATTTAGAATACTGGTGGCCATTTTGAATATTTAATGAGGTCATGTGACCAGTATTTGCATATTTTGGGGGCAATTGTAATACTACAATTCCAAACATATCTTGTAATTGTGGACAAAGTTTGATAAATTCAATAGTCAGATGTTATAAATTAGGATACCTTGACCTGTCTGACCCCTATTCAAGGGCGCTGTGTGTAATTCTTCACTTATGAGTGAAGACAAGAAAATCTGTGTAAGTTTTATCAAATCTGTGTAAAGTATATCATGATATATAAAGTTTACATCAAAGTCCATGGTCATGGGACTATAAAATGTGATTTAGCATTGGGATATGATACAATATCGATTATCTTTTACTAGAAAATTGGAAAACATGTAAAAATAATGATAAATTTATATTGTTGGCGGCCATTTTGAATACCTAATTAGGTCACATGACCAGTATTAGCATATTTTTGGGACAAATGTGTCATTGTCATTTAAAATATACATACTTACTGTGGGAAATATTTCATAATATTAGGTGCTGGATGTTATTTTACATTATGCTTTGACCGACCTAGCACTTATACGGAGCCTTTGTGTACATTACACATAGCAGATCAAAATGATACAAAATATCAGTGTTTTTTCAAACTTTTTGTCAAACTTTCATTTCAGTCCATGCTGACGTGATAGAAAACAGGTTTGGTGATGAAAAATGATGAATTAATGAGGAATTCCTATGAAAATAAAGAAATATGTTGAAAAAATACAATATTGTATATATTGGCGGCCATTTTGAATACTTAATGAGGTCACATGACCATAATTTGCATACTTTGGGGACAAGTATTTTATGGTGATTCCAAAAATATAATGATATGGGGAACAGTCTTTGTTAATTTAAGAAGTCAGACGTCATGCTAGATGGTACAAATGTCAACTCCACCCCGGGGCCTTGGGGTGCAAAGGGTTAAAACAATTATTCTTACTTTTGTCATAGACTACAATGTATGATGGATGAACTTTTTATGCGAAATTCCAAAAACAAAGTTCTTATACACAGATGCACATGTTACCACCCTCTTCTAATCAAGTACAATTATGTCAATTATTCAGGGTCCATATATGCAGAAAAAGTGCATATTATTAATTATGAAAGAATTTTTTTACAGTTTTGTCATAGACTCCCATGTATAGTGAATCAACATTATCGATGAAATCTAAAAATTACATTGTTTGTACACGCATGCACTTTTTACCTTCCACTTCAAGCAAAGTACATTTACATGAATTATCACACACATATGATTTGAAATTTTTTGGACAAAGCGTTATATCAGCCATATTTTGCCTTCCTTTTGGGAGGGGGATTTCAAAAGTATAGCAAGTCAGAAGGGGGGTCTTGAACACATTGCGGGTTTGTTGCGGGGGTATTGAGTAACAGGGGAGGGTCATTTATTTTCATGCACGGATAAGGGGGATGGTCATTAATTTTTGTGCATGAACTTTTGAAGGGTCACTATTTTTGACGCAGCGGTGTTTTGAAAAACACCGGCCCACCCCCCCCTGTAATTTGTGTCCAGTCCCTTAAAGCGCAGTGGTCGTCGCGCTGCGCATGCTCCTGAGGGGGTCCCCCTTGTTGACAACATATCCGAGAATGCCGCATGAGGTAACGGGTTGATTATTATGTTTGCGATATTGCCGCTGATATGGCGGCTGATTTGTCACAAGCATACCAACTTACCAAATCTAACACGCAATAAAAGGTCAATTAATCTGAGTTAAATATCTGCTGAATATTGAACAGTAATTACACGCTGGATTGAGATCACATTTGATCACGATTTTCTTGAATCAGTTGAATGCTCGCTGGAGCCGTGGAGCTAAACACTTAATGGTACGCGTGAATATGCCAACAGACTATCAATGACCGGGCTCTGGTCTACGACATCGCTAGCAAGGACGAGAACTTTCATTTCAAGGGGCCCAACAGGAGTACAATTGACAAAAACGCAAGCTACAGAAATCTATTAGCTTGCAGTGCAATGCCCGCTGCAGCAAGAAGCATCTGTTCCGTGGTCTGCATGAACGTCGGTGTCAAGAGAACCGGGTATATGGCGCGCTACACTCGGCTGTGGAGAATCCAACTCTACTACGAAGTTTACCCCGTTGGGGGTGCAAACGAGAATTCCGAGTACAGGTATCAAGTAAAGCGAAGGACCTTTCATAGGTCTTCTTGTTATGTGGGGGTTATCTCATTTGAAAGAGGATTCAGACCTACCCGGCAATCAGGAGGTACAACAACGAAGTTTGCGTAGCACCGGTAAGCCTACACTAGCTAGCCGTTGGATCTCTGCCATGACCGTGCACAGGATCTCTCAATACGTCCCTATGTGTAGCCGTGCAATTTTCCTGCCAAATGCCGCGAAAACCCGCTCGTTTTGTCTATTGTGTCCTGTCATTTGACTATTTCTTGCCACGTATTACTAGAAGAAGTAAGAAATGGTGATCAACAGTGGGTCTTGGGCCAAGTCGTCGCGGGGTCTGTATATACGTACGTTGTGCAGCTGGTTGTGGGACCGGATTCTCTTATATCCGTGTAACGTCAACGCGGTGACCTTCTCCCTTACCGAAGCAACAGCATCTCCCGTGTCCTGCTCTGGCTTGCCGATCATGGTCTTGAGTGTAAGTTTTGTGTTAGGCATTGTGCTTGTTGCTGGTATACATAAATATTATACAATGTTGATCATTTTAGTGATGTATTTTTACTGTACTGTACATAGCATTGTGTACAACCAGCGTGACCGCGCGCGATCAAACCCATTTGTTCACTGTGACTGCATGCAGTAAACTCAGAGACATAATGTGCAGAGTGTCTCGATGTTCGGAGCCTTACATGAGTTTATAGATAGAAATACACCACTGAAGTTCGTTTCTGATCTTAATATTTTACTATTGCATGATGTTGAGTCTTACAAAGGCGTTAACAAAGTGGGGGACCGCTTCCATCTCACTCTGATTGAAGTTGAGAAGACATATGTTTACAAACACTGATGTTTATCAACAAAAAAATCGCGCACGCGCAGCGCGACGACCACTGCGCTTTAAATGATAACAGCCATAGAAAGGTAGGATAGACAGACAGACAGACAGACAGACAGACAGACAGACAGACAGACAGATAGATAGATAGATAGATAGATAGATAGATAGATAGATAGATAGATAGATAGATAGATAGATAGATAGATAGATAGATAGATAGACAGGCATACTCAGGCACTCTGTCCTCCCTCCCTCCCTTCCTCCCTCCCTCCCTACCCACATAGATGCATACATACATACATAATACATACATACATACATACATACATACATACATACATACATACATACATACATACATACATACATACATGCTCAACAGGTCAGATATACTTCCGCTTTAGTAGCTAAACAGGTCAAATCACTGAAACATCAGATTATTCTGAATATTTAGTTCAGTTTAGTTTAGTTTAGTTTGGTTTTAGTTTGGTTTACTTTAGATTACTTCAATATAGTTAAGGTTATTATGAAAATAACGCAAAGAATGTATAACGACACATAGGCCCTACATGTAGTCATTAGCGCACGTTTAGCGCGTCGGGCGATGCGTTGCACTAATGTCTGAGTGCTTACTTTGCGGTATTTTCGTAACAATTATTATCATACATCTCCTTTTTTATCAAGAACATATGCACCCGTCGTTTCCGATGCATCATTCCATACACTTTAGAGGCTGCGAGCGGGTTAAGGGTAAGCGCCATCTTTGTTTACATCGCGCGCTCATCCAACATTCGATGTACGAGCCGAGCAGCGATGTCGTGCCATATTTGTACAGTGCAGTCTTGGTGAACTTTCGTTATTACCTCATAATATTTTTCACCTTCAAACAGTCGTAATACATTTACTTATGTTTCTTTTATCAGAAGTTATTTTCAAAGTACAGTATGGAGTTTCAGTATGGAGCCGTTCAATGACGCAATGTCTATCATCAAATATGAAAGTAAATGGGTTATTGCATGCCCGTTACGTGCTCGTTTTTACGGAAGCTCGATTCTATTGTTTGCTAAGGCAGATGTATAATAATTTATTTTATGTTATTATATTTTATTTTATCTGAGTATCTACCTGTTGATTGCTGGTTGTCTGCAATACATCAGAAAGAATGTCGTTATCCTCTATCTAATAAATCAACTGACTGTGTATACCAATGATTCTCTTAAATATATGATAATAAACTAGTCAAAATCTAGTAGTTACCTGCCTCAGAAGATCAGTTGGTAAAAATACTGATTGACAGCTATCTAAAATTAAGTCTTTCTGATTTGAAATGGAAGTCAGGGAGCGATCAATTTTTGTACTTACTTAACGAGTAAACACACACTTTGGAATACCATTCCAAAGTCAATAAAATATCTGTTAATGCTTTAAAACTAGAAAAGGTTTTTAAAATTATTACAAAATGCGTCAACTGTTATTACAAAGTGCGAATTATTACAAAATGCTGATACCCTTGTTACATTTTGCGTAGACAATTTTTTATTACAAAATGCTGATACCTTTGTTACAAAACGCGTAGACTGGTTTATTACAAAATACTGCAGACGTTATTACAAAATGCGTCAATTATTACAAAATGCTGATACCCCTTATTACATTTTGCGTAAGTTATTACAAAACACGTCAGTATTACAAAATGCCGCAGCACAGATCTCATGATCGTGTCAAATTGCCATGTTGGATTATACCGTGATTCTGAAGTGCGCCTACTTCCTGAGTAAATCGATCAACCTATGAGCATACACTGTATTCAGCTATCGAAGTCAACAATGATGTCAAAATCAATGCACAACTGACGAAATTACCCAAAATAAGCAAGAGAAAACTGAAAGTTATCGCTGTGTCGAAAGGACGAGACATGAACATAAAACAACACTAACCCAGTTCTATATTATGGGCCGCCGGTGGATTGCCTCGGTAGAATGTACATGTTCGCCGCCAAAGAAATGGATTCACGGTACCGGATGAGTACAGAGGCCATCATTCATCATCATCAGTCGATCGAAGGAGCCTTTCGTGCCAAAAAATACACACCAGCAACAAAAGTACCATCAATATCAACTTCATACAAACAACAAATCATCGAATACACGCTAGAACTTTAAAACGTCAAAAATCCGACCAGACCGAGAAACAAGATTGATTGTTTTACAGAAGTCAAATAAACCCGTTTAGATATTGATTATGCCATTAAGATATTGCAACAAAAATCCTTAAATATGATTTATTGGGTCAGAAAAGGGAAGGAAAACATTGAGTGCACCGAGGTGTAAAGTAGACCTATGTAGCGCATGCTTGTATCATAAGTGCCGGTGACAATTATTTTATATCGTCCATACTCACCAACCCAAAGAAATCAAGTAGTTTTCCCAATAGTGTGGCCCTGACCTACTACGGGCCATCTAATCGCATCCTCAGTAGAACTGATTTGCCTGCCGTCAAGGAAATAGATTTGCTGGTACCAGTGATTATCA
The DNA here is from genome assembly GCA_001465055.1 of Ptychodera flava. NCBI lineage: Eukaryota > Metazoa > Hemichordata > Enteropneusta > Ptychoderidae > Ptychodera > Ptychodera flava. The sequence goes on along the minus strand of LD353780.1, from coordinate 44,576 downwards.
CCTTCTGAGGCCATCATTCTTTAATCGATCGAAGGCGCCTTTTGTACCAAAAAATACACGACAGCGGCAAACGTACCATCACTGTCAACTTCATAACTATGAAACAGATTCAAATACACACTTAAACGTTAACAACGTATAGAGAATATGACCAGACCGAGAAACAAGATGGCGGACGTCCTTTCCGATTCTTCAACTCATATATTGCCCTACAGCTGGCGCATGCGTATACGGTAGCTTTAGCAAAAGTGAGTAAAAATCAACTTAATATGAAATAAAGTTGGATAAGAGTACTATTTAAAAATAATACAAGGCACGTATCACCAAACTTTGAACATTTCTGATATCATTTTAAATATACAAGTCACCCATGTCAAACATCAAAATGCCCAAATCGGTGGTTTCGAGGACAAATTGAAAATACTGGTTTTCAAAAAAAGCTAAAATATATTCAATCACTAAAGGAAAAACACTATTTGAGACACGTGCCCGAGTGACCACCAGACCAAATTTCAGAAAAATTCACCGAAGCGTTTCTGAGATACCTCTGTCCAAGGCATACGGCGAACTATTTTGGCATATACGCCGCGCCATCACATTAGTACTTAGGACCAACAGGGTAAAACGTACTAAGAATACAATTTGTAATGACCTCTAGGCCTATATACTGGTCAGACATGCTGATGCCTATGGTAGTTCTAATCTACAAAAAAGTTGTTACAATACTACAAAGTTTCATTTGAGTTGTCGTGTCGAGTTCCTTCTCAGTGGGTTCTATCATAAGAAATTATTAAGATAAGATGCTGCAAGACAGCAAACGAGTTGTTTGAAATACATTGGAACTACACATTTAACTACATTAAAACGTTGAAAAGATTGTACAGTATAGCAGTCGAAAAATCAAAACTTCTGTCAAATGTTTTTTTACTATGATGTGACGCAACAAATGACTCAATCGCAACTCTAAAACACGAATGTTCCTCGACAAGAATATAGGAAAAGCCGTCGGGGAATGGAAGGGTAAGAACTGCAAAAAATGGGCATCGAACTGTTCAAGTTTGTGACGGTCATATCAGTTTAGTGAAGATGAAAAACACGATTAAATTCTCAAGACACGTGGTCGGGCCGAAAAAAGGAAAAAACTAAATTCCATGATGTCCCACCAATACACATAGTTAATCCATGGAGTGATGTCCCCTACATCACGGACAAGATCTCTGCCTACATGGATTGTTAATACTAGAGGAAATACTTCAGGGTTTGTTTGTGTTCCCTATAAAGTTTTCACAGGTTTTAACTAGGTGTTAATTTTTTAGCATTCGGTACCTCTCTATATTTCTCATGTTTTTCTGATGCACCATAAGAACGATGCTGTGTGGCCCTTTGTGTACATGTTCAGTTATACCTTACTTTAATAGTAACCTCCGTGGCTTTATTTTTACGTCAAGCGTACGTCAGTCCATGGTGGTACAACAGTTCTCTTCTACCTCCATGGTGAGTCATGGAGCCACGAGCGGAGCTAGCTAGTGCCTCAATGCTATACGACAAACATTGTGGGATATATCGATCATTGCATGCTGTCTGTGTTTCGAATGTCATTACAAACGGCTATGCTAGGTCTCCATTATTTTCCCTGTTTGTTGACCGTAAGTGTCGTATTTGTAGGGAAATTAGTGAAACCAACAAATTTGTCCTGCTTTAATCGGAATCGCAAATGTTTTGCAAAGTGCATGGAGCTAGCTTCATGCATGGAGCTACCAAAAGAATAATCTTAATCGCTGCCCACATGTGGGGGTTGTCAACCTAATGAAATAGCCATTCCCCATATTGCTAATCGATAAAGTGTGACCGTAAACAAGAAAAGTAAATTCATAAAGTTTAATAGACGTGGTGCGTATGGCCGATTTGGCCAAAATAGGTCATACCCACTACGTCTAAATCTGTGTGGGAAAAAGCTGTCATGCTAATAGGAGTCTAGAGTAGTCAAGGGTCTTATAAATTAGTGTAATGGACCTTTTGTATGTTGATATACAATAATTGCTTTGCAAAGAAGTGATTGCTGAGAAAATGTAACTGCAATATATCTTAACATGTTGACGGACTTACTTCGTCTGCCTCTGGAGTCAGAATGTTCACAATTTTTACGTACATTGTACTTTCTTCAAAAAAGAATCAATAACACGATTGGAAATAATTTAGAAATATGGGATCTTCATATTGTTATAAATTTCTTAAACGTGTAAGGTGCCCAATAGCTGAATGTTGTATCATTACAAATTATTCACACAAAAAGAATTGTATAACTTAGAAAGAAAAGTAGATGGGCTTACATTTTCAGATAAACCGACATTTATTCACTGTCTAAGTATCCTAAATTATCCTAAATTAGTTCCGCTCGTTTTCAATGATGATTTTGACCAGTGAGGTTTAATTGTCTCGTTTCTATTTCATAACAAGGTAGGGATCTTCTTTTTAACGTGTAATTGCTACCTGGCTTGTTTGCTTTGACATATGAAAACACAGAATCAAACGTTCAACTAATAGATTTATACTTTTGGCATTTATCTCACAAGCGACGGATAAAATTTGTCATCATTTGTGTGTGTCTTTCGTTGTTTTACGTTCGCACATTTTGAAATTTTATTTACAGAGAAATGTGGTGGTACCAGGGGCTCAAAAATAGCGTGCCCTAATCTAAATATTTTGTTTAGAAAATGTTATGAGAAGAGGTTCGTCGGAAACGGAAAAAAAAATTACATATTTACAAATGGTACAGTAGACAGAAACGCTGGACATTATATGAAGCCACTGATCTGTGAATTCATTTCCCCGGCCAGTGTCATGCTGGCAGACTGCTTTCAAAAATGTACATGAATAATTGAAGATAAAGCTGTATTCCATTATTCAATGGCTATACATGCATGTCTGTATTGAATTGAAGAAAAGTCGTGTCTAAAGACCTGGCAACTCTTGTCAGTTTTTTTACGTAGGTCAGTCGTCACTCATTCTAACTCTATTGTTTTGAAATCGAACTAGAGTACGTCACTTGCGTACGTGTACTATTTGGAGAAAAACAGGGAGCTGGACGAAAACATTTAGAGTGCAAACAACTTTAAAATATCAGGGACTACGAAGCAAGTAAGACTACAAATTATATGCGCAAGAAGCTATTTTTTCATATTAAATTTACAGATATGGCCGTAAACATTCATATTAAATTTACAGATATGGCAGTAAACATTAATCAGTAGACAGTAATAAGATTTGTCAAAACGATCAGACAACATAATCGATGAAGACATATATCTCAAAATAGGGCCATGCTAGTTTATTGTTTTCCTCGAGCTCTCATCGAAATCTTGTTTCCTGTAGGGTCTTATTCTTTGCGTTATTTATGAAAGGCAACACAATTATCGTCTACTATTTGATGCATAAACATCATTCTGGAGGTCACAGACAGCATATTTTATTGAAAACGTAGTTTGCCTAGTAAAAATACACAAACAGGCGGACAAGAACACGACCTTTTTTCCCTTTTTAGTTGAGTTTATTCGCGTCAAGCCAATTGCACATGTTATATGCCTTGGTTGCTGATCGGGTGTGAGTGGTCAATTTTCTAGCTGACTTTGTGAAATAAATCTGCGATATATGCGTTACCACCTTTTCAATACGAAAACATTCAATTGCGACAAAACTCTCCATGTTAAAATAATTTTCCTATCCAGTGTGGGTGATTCGTATGTACACATGAAAAAAAGATTCAGAGAAATAAATAAATTGATGGACCAGCTACTACGTATTTTTACCCATTGGCTTTCATAGTCAGTCGTTCGGGAAATCGAGGGCCTTGCAAAGTGTTGCAATCACAAATGATGTTACCTTTTTGTGTCTAAATACTTAACGCCCGCGCTCTACGTGTAACTAATAAGAAGAAGGGGAGTATTTGTGCGTGCTAATTTTACAACCTGCAAATCATTCCCAGCAAACGAATTGGATTGCCTTTGAGGTTAAAATGTTCACAATTTGTATGCATTTTTCAAAAAAATGATGACATATGAAACGAAAGTTTAGTTTCCAGATTAATGTTTTCGAATTCAACACACACACGATACATAATTTTTATTCAGTGTATGTTTTTGTCTTTCAAGAATTTACATTTACAGTGTTTTTTAACTTAATGAAGATAATAAAACGTAGAAAAGAGGTCATGTTTCGATGTAGCGTGCACAAGCTATCATCTAACGATTTAGATCAGTAACTTTAATCTGAAGGGAGTCGTTGGAAGACTTATGGTTGAAGGATTATAAAGTGGCACAGTGGGCAGAAACATTGAACAATTGAATGAAGCCGCCGATGTTTAATACATGTCCCTGGCTAGGGTCGATCTGAGTGACTGGTTTTAATAAAAGGTGCATGACTTATTGCAGCTCCGCTGCATTCCTTGATTCAATTGGTAGATATGTGTATGTTGCTCGAAGGCGAAAGCGTCTTGTCTAAAGGCCTTGCGAGTTTTGTCTGTTTTTGGCACATGGCACTTGTCACTAAAATAAATTTGCGGTATTACCGTAACCATCTTGTAGTTAAGAAAACATTCAGTTAGGAGAGAAGTCTACTTGAATACATGGATTTGTCAATCTTGTGTTCGCGAGAAGACTCAATGTCCTTCTACTTCGTGGTTCATCAGGCAATTGGGACAGGGAGGGCCTCCTTATGTGCCGCAATAAGAAATGACATGACCTTGTTTGTGTTTAACACTTTCACTACGTAATTAATTTTTATACGTGCATTCCTGTGCGTAGTTTTCTATACTATACTATGGAAATACGGCCTTATGCATGTGCTATATCTTTGTAATTATTACAGTATTACAGTATTCGGGACAATTTTTTCCGTGAGTATTGCAATATGACAGAGCATCATAAAAATGCACAAAAGGTCATGTGACACACCTTGAAGATCACCTGATCATGGCGGCCATATTTGATTTTACAAAAAAAAATCAAAAAATGTTGCTTTTTTGTTATTTCAATATATAAATGTATTTTTTCAGCGTAACACTTTAAAAATTACTACTTACGTTTGATCAACTCAAATTAAGTAGGGGGAGTACATAGTCTAAAACATGTTCCGCATAAATGAGATTAATATGCATATTTATTACAAGTTCAAATTCGAACAACAGGTATTATCCGACATTCAAAAGAGAGCTATATTATATATAAGCTTATATACTGGTAGCCAGTCCGATGCGTAATTGTCATTGATAGATTGATGTCGTAAAACATCCACAGGCTACCCCATCAACGTTTGTGATGTCAGTCACCGGCCCTTTGTCGCACTTTTCTCTCAGAATGCTCAGCTTGCCTACCTTCCTGTCTTGCTTGTAATCTTTGTATTTGCTCAACTGGTTCGGGAACATATTCAAGTTCAGTATTAGAGTTGTAATTTGAAATTTGACTTCCGCTATCTCCGTCGAGTTCAGTTTCGGGATCAGTGACAATTCCACTATTAGCGTCTAGAAAAATATGCTCAAGGGCTTAGTGGGTGTTAACCTGTGCCCACACCGCCATTTTTCAATACCCTCTGAAACACACCGCCATTTTTAAATACCCTATGAAAGAAAAACAACAACTGATCACACGATCCTTACAAATCACGGCCGAGAAATGATCGAATATGGCGGCATTTGTTTACAAATTTGGCGCGCATGCTCATTTATGTTTGACCTCTTCCTCGTACACTACACTACGCTTGAGGAAATAGTCAACAAACATGATGTAGATCAAACAAAGCCAACGTATATCGAACGCATATAAACGCATATATTCTTGGCGCGTTTACGCGCCTCCCGCAGTGTTGCCGTTGCCGCAGAATGCGCTCTCCCGCGGTGAAAGTGTTAAAGTGATCGACTAAACGCATGCGCTCTGTGTGTAACTGTACTAAAATATGAAAGTTGAGGTGCGTTCTAATTTGATTTCCTTTAGAGCATTCGGATAAAATGTTGTGTTATTTCACGCACTTAGAATCATTCCAAGCAAATGTTGTTGTGGAACATGTCAAAAATGTGCACATCTCAGATAAAAAAGACATAGATACATAATGTTAAATTCTACACTTCCTAATGGGAGTTTCGAGTAATCAAGTTTCCTATAAATTAATATTCACAAGACAAAAACCCAGATTTATGCATCGCATAAAAGTGACATAAAGGTGATTTAAGATCTTCATTAATCACCTTTATGCAAAATGAAGCTACACCTGTAAACATCTTTATGCAAGCCCTTAAATAGGTATGATGGCTCACCACAATTAATCATCTTTATGCATCCTATTAAAGTTGCATAAATTTATTGCTTCATGTGCATCGTATATCACATTTTCGCATATTTATGCACTTTTCAAAACGTTCGAAATTTTGCAATAGCTTTCCTTTTTTTCTTGAACGCCACTGATTCTTTGTTGAAGACTTTCAATGTGCTGTATAAATTATCATAAAAGCAATTCAACAATATAGAATCAATTGAATTTTTCTCGGGCAGTTAATTCTTAAAAGACACTGGAAATGATTATCATTAAATTGTGCGAGTAGATCACCGATGTCCTGTGTTTTTGATCTTTTCTTCATATCCACTAAGTAAATCCGGTCATTGTTTTACAATGTGCATTTACTGTGTAGTATTTGCATCCTACAATACTATGCTTATGATGAAGGGAGACTGCAGAATTAAGTTTGAATATGAATGATATACAGATGTGGCTACTTAAAAGAGGCAGGTTGGAATCAGCTTTATCTTTTTAGCAAAATGACTGACCGCACAAATTCCAAAGAACAGAGGATTTAAATCATAATAAACATTTAGTTTGGACATCCACTAATGCGAGAACTAGGGATTTAAAATTTTCCCATTATCCCATTATTAAAGTGCTACAAGTTTTAAAGGATTAAATGAGCCATTGTCAATTCTGGATTCCCGTTTCTTCATGGCGATCGTTTATAAAACACTTACATACATTTCACACACATGTAACATACAAACAATGAATCGATTTTATACATTCGGATTAATTTCATTGGAATTGAAATGAAAATCTGAGCTGAAATTGATGTCAATCACAAATCAAGAAAACTAATTTACGTTAAATGAAATTTAAAACAGAGAATATAATGCTTTGACTTCCCTATTAGTAACAGATCAAATGAAACAATATTTTGCAAAACTCAAAAGTAAATCACAAATTTGTTGTAAGATTCACATTAATAAAGAAAACAAATCAGTTAAAGTTTAAAACTGAGGGAAAGGCGCTGCAAATTTTCTTTACTAAATAAAATAGATAAATAAAATTGTAAATCAAACAAGATTTTCACATTCTTTCGTGAGATTACAGCCGGCATCCGCGCCGCATAAACAATCACAGATCCCAGGACTGAACGATTTTTTCCCCAAGTTAAAGTTTGATTTCAGTTATGTGAGACTGGCAATGTCCATAGGACAAACGATGGTCATCGATATCACACGATGAAATACTCAGTTTGTTTTCTATAAGTTGAGAGGTCACCGCTACGTCACTGTAGTGACGTTCTGCAGAGAGCCTCGAACAACAGTTTTACGCCAGCAAAATGGCAGTCTCCGGGTAGTCATGTCGGTTGAAGCTAGAAAAACGGCGATATTTCAGTGAATTTTGAGCGGATTTCTGGTCGTGGTGAGTCCCTAATAACCAAGTTGTCGATGAGTGTTGGCAATTTGTAATTTGGATGGAAACTTTTCGAAATATCGCCGAACAAAGTTGCGACAAAGGTGCTGTCGGGCGTAACATGGACGCTTTTCTGCGCATTTTCCCATAGCTGTGGTGGCGGGGTTAAAATCGTAAAAAGTCAAAACCAGCCCGTAAAAGGCAGGAATCCCGTCCGACAACACCACAGCTATGGACCCACAGCTAGCGCGAGACTTGTTCTGGCACTCGTCCAGTGGTCCTTTGAAACCGTTGTACACAGTGAACGCGCAGATACAGCCGCAGGGAATGGGGCGCCTTGAAACCGTACGTGTTACGGAACGGGCATTCCGTACGCCTTTTTTAGCGCACGCATAAATCTATTGTTCTCGATGGTAGATGTATAATAATAGCATTTATCAAAAGAAAAAAAAGTTTCTACGAAAATTCTACGAAACGGTTACTACTCTGACATTTTGATGCTCCAGTCAAGAATGTAAGATGTACACAAGTTTATCACGAAAATACCACAAAAGATGCACTCGACATTGGCGCCGCGCATCGCCCGACGCGATAGGCTGCGCCAATGTCCTTATGTATCCTTTGCGGTATTTTTGTAATAACCTCATACTATTAGTAATTTGTACTTGAAGTAATTTGAGAGAGAGAGAGAGAGAGAGAGAGAGAGAGAGAGAGAGAGAGAGAGAGAGAGAGAGAGAGAGAGAACACTTCCTTTTTGTGAGGGACTGTCGGACCTTGGATATAATTAAAACAAACGGAAACGGCAAACTAAACTCATTGCCTTTCAGTTTACCTGTACGGCTGCTGAAAATAAAAATAATTATTACACATCTACCATCCAGGACAATAGAATTTTACGTACGCTAACAAAGCCATACAGAACGCGCGTTCCGTAGCACGAACGGTTTCCAGGCGCCCCTTCCTCTATGGCTGTATCTGCGCGTTCACTGGTGAACGGTTTAAAGGTATACTGTCACCTGTTCTAATTTTGCCACAGTTACCATGGAAAGAGAAAATCTAACCAATCACATATTTTTAGCGGGTGGCCGCTTTTTACAGCGCCCTCATATGGGCATTTGGAATAGGAAGGAACGCCCTTTCGACCATATATGGGCATATTTAGATGACAGGTGACTGTATACCCTTAAAGGGACCCATCGGACGAGTGCCAGAACATGTCTCGCGCGCTCTGTACCGTATGTACGTGTGTAGCGCACACACTCCAAAACTTGAAGAAGTGCGTTTTTGCATTGTCACACAGACTACGCATAAATGTCTGTCAGTGTAAGTTTGTTTCTTTTGTGAAATTACGTTCGCAGTATTTTGAAACTCTTTTCAGAAAAAAGCCCGATGAGAACATGGCAAATTAAATAGATTTAACTAGCTGGAATCCAAATATTTCATTCGGTAGTTTTTTATGAGAAGGGAGTCTTGGGAACACTGACTGCTAAAGGATTTTATTTTAAAATGGCGGAGTAGACATAAAACTCTGAACGGTTCAGTGAAGCCACCGATCTTTGAATACATGTCCCAGGCTAGGGTCACACTAAGTGACCTACTTTGTTACTGGTTTCAATACAAGGCGCATGAATAATTGCAGCGCTTCTTTGTTTCGTTATCCGATGCTTAAATGTGTTTGTATTGACCTAAAGCCTCAATTCTAGTGACCCGACACCGTTTGTTGGTTGTTGACAAAGATCAGCTGTCATTAATTCACGCTTTATATATTATTTTCGGAATCGAATTTTGTGAGGTGTCTCGCGTTGGATTATCTATATGTCATAAAAAAACAAAGTACAGCTGTACCTTATATGGTTCAAACCAAGAGACAACGATAAAGTTTAGCTGAACTTGATATTGTTGCGACCAAAAGAAAAGGAAAATATGTATCCTGACGCTGCTAAATCTAAATTACGCTAATATAAAGTAATTTTATCAGTGCATCATTTCGCAGGACTCTGTTCCTAGGGAATAAAGGTAGGTCGGCAGTTGAGAGTAGTGCTTGTGTCGATTGATACAGGGGCGTTATGGTGACACTGTGTTTTGAATTTATGAAATTCCCAAATTAAGTATTGGCAAGATATGCCTTTCGATTCATTCTATGGTGAAATGGGCTGCCAGAAACGATATCGATGTTAACAGAATAGTATATCTTAATTGTAACCCAGCGAATACAAATGGCATTTCATCAGGTAGATACTCCCAAACAAAAGTCAATTGTAGGTGATGACTTCTAAAAGATATTGTAGAAATTACAACTTCGCCTCACTTTGGCTGCCATGTCTTGTAAGCGGTGAATACTTTTGACACTATTCCTATTATATGTTTTTTTTTTGTGTAATACAGCTTCTCATATATGATCTTTTGTCAGAGTTTTTAAATAATACCAATATTACAGTGACAAGCCCATGCATTTCTACATGCAAATCGATGGATTCGTCTGGCATTGCATTAAAGTTGAATATCACACGATTGGAACTAATTTGTGATAATTGGATGGTGAAGTAATGTCAATTTAATCTACAAATATAATCTCACCTGCTTTTCTGTTTACGTCACGCACTTGTTTTTATGAGTACTTTGCATTGTTGCACCATTCAGCTATAGTGCAGCTTACACTTTTGAGAAATTTGAAAAATATGAATATCCAATTATCCCAAGTTAGTTCCAATCGTGTCATATAAGAAAATAATTTCTTCGGGATGCAATAAAGGTAACCCTCCTATCATATAACAATGCTCCCACAATGATAGTTTTGTTCATGGTTGCATACAATTTATATTGTCTGTAAGACAAAGAATCAAGTCAATGATTTTCAAGCATGATTAGAGTTGGTAGTAAGGGGTGTTTTGAAGTTATAGTTGTGGTTGAATTCCATTCAGAGATACGGCTCTCCTTGTTGTTTGAAATTCCTGTAGTCAAAATTCATGTTCATTTCGAGGGTAAACTATTAAGATTTTACTCACAATAGACTCAATCTGGTCTCCAATAGCGTGTGAAATAATTAATGATAATGATGATATGCGATTGGTTGGCTGTTCAAAACAAAAACCTTATCTCATGTGACCTTGTACACATTTGAAATTGTGAATACAGAACAAATAAGGCACTGTTTTGTTTGATGTTTGTTTGCTCTTTTGTGTTTCTTTGAATAAAGTAGAGGCACTAGAATAGTATGTCTTCAATTGATCAATTGTATGTACTTTCTTAGCCCGAAGTGCAGACATGTTTTTTTGTTGAGTTTGACATGAAGTTGGGATTCAATGTCGGATATCTAGCGATATCAATTAGCTAGTTTGTAATCGGTTCCTTTCGATATAATTGAATTGAATAAGCAATGTTTCCGTTACAATTGCTCTTCACAAGGAAATTTACTCCATACCGACCTGACAGCCTCCAAGGACACTCTTTACTATCTGTTGAGGGCGTATGGTGTACGGAATGTTCATTGGAAATTATTCACTCCTCAGTATGTTACTCACAGGTTGTTTCTTTGTAATTTATTAATCAAAAATTGTAACTACGAGAGTTTACATTTTATAATTACGACATTTGTTTTGATTTTTTCTTACGAAAATGGCACGAATACGTCTACGTAGTTTTCAGAAACTGATGTGCAAGCCTTCTGTGGGACATTTGGCAGTCTAAGAGTACTCTTTTCCAGATTGATTCATAGTTACATCTTTCCACGTGATTGTGTCCATCAGTACGGTGAGCGAGCTGCAGAATCGAAGCCAGTTCCTATATGTTTTAATTCTCGATTTCCTGAAACAAAAGCGCAGCTCGGCTAAGGCCAGTTGGGCAAGTATTTACAGCCCGTTAGCCTCGCTGCCTCATTGAGCCTTGTTGTTAAGCTTTGAAGACCGTTGAGGGCGCATCATTGTCCGGTATAAGAAATAGGAGCTGCGTGCGAAACTACGAGTTGCACGATGCGTTTAATATCCCGTTATTTGTTTGTTTTGTTGGGTTTTTTTGCTGGTGGTCCTTTTTCTGTACGCCCGACTACCATATAACATTTCCTTTTCGTGACATCAGATTGAAAATATTTCTCTCGTACTCCGAGGTGGCAACAAAGGTGGCAACATGACACATCAATGTCGAATAAAGTACTGACGTCAATGAACCCAAAAAATCGTCACCTCTAAGTCACTGTTGTTGTTAATAAAGCTAATATGTAGATCGTAATTTTTTTCACTGTAGCTAACAATCAATGCGAAAGTGAATTGGTGTGAACTTGAGTTTCCTCACACGTAATACAATCCACAACAGTATATCGTTCAACCCAAGATAAGCATAAGATATGTGAGTTCGAATATCTATGATATGTGCGCAATTCTTAGTGGTCTTTCCTGATGCCATAACGACTATTTTGACAACAGTTTGTTTTACTCGATCAACATCGGATGAATATAACGAGCATCTGTCACTGAAATCACAGCAGTGTAACATTGTCTTTACCAACGGTTAAAAATACATTTAAATTGTTCTCACAATCGATATGATTTATACAGTGTCATGCCAACATTATCAGACAGCATTCGTGTAATTATTATGTCTGAAACAAAAAAATATAAAGGGCTAATAAAATATGTCTCAGATTCCATCAAATGAAATCGAAAAATCGAGTGTGTTAAATTAAAGACAGTTGTCTCACTAGATAAAACACCAGCGTTACTGTTTTCAACTTTGATCTTACTCTGAGTGCTATAAGGAGCAGACTTTAATTCGATTGCAAGTTTTACAGATAACCCTCACTGAAGTCGTAACTGACAATTTTAAATCTCGTATAGTAGTTAAACATACCACGTGACGTCACTGTAAGATTAATAGTGAGCATGTTACTAACACACTGGTAATTTCTCGACACTGAATAATATATGTGATAAGTAATGATTTTTTCGGAGAAACACTTTGTGAAAGAGATTAATTCTGAAAATTTAACGCTCGAGAATTTACCATTGATGTTTATTTATACCACTCATACGTGATCAAGTAAATAACAAACACATCGTTCCACATTTTCATTCACTGTATATGGATTTACAATGTAGAGTGTAACAACGACCGTACCTAATCTGGCAAGATCATAATTAACATCTCCTGAAGTTTACTTTCTTCGTCGATAAAGTAAATGACATCGATCCTTCTGTTCAGTATAACAGATGTCGAATGTATTTGCTGAAAGCAGAACATAGAGGGTGACACAGATACGTGCAAGCAATAAGCTGATCTGTAAAAACAAGTGTACTTGTAACTGGCTTTTAGACAACAGTTGTACCAATCCGTTATTGCCTTTGTCATACATAGGTGCATTTTCCTCGAAGAAAGTTCCTTCGACATATTTTTACATGATTTAGGCTACGTTCACAAAAAACAGTTAGGGTTCTGGAGGAATTCAGGGGGATTCGAAATTTTTTGTGGTAGTAAAGGGGGACTTGAAAGTTTTGCTGTGCCTATAGGGGACACCTTAATATTTTTGGGTTCCCTTTTTTTAAGATTCGAAGATTTGGTGGGTAATTCAATGAAAATTTGATGACATTATAATGTCATGCAATTGTTACAATTTTAGTAACATTTAAACAAAACCTAGAGCCATTTTGTCCCATTTCATTACTTTTGTCACAAAAACGAAAGTGTATGAATTTTAATAAAAACTAACAAACAAATACGCATGGAATTGGGGCAGAAGCTGCAACTGTTGATGATATTTTTCAATATTTCTACTAATTATATCTAATACAGTTTCTTGAGTCTCCCTACAGCATGCTGAAACACACAATATTCAGTTTGTCGACGAATGCTTGCATATATGAATATTAGGTGATAATCGAATTTGATTCCAGACTGAAAGTCATTTGTCAATGATACATATGCCAGGTATATATTCACAGACTATGGTGGCAAGGTGAATACTGGACTATTCAACACATTGTAGGAAGTAGAACAAGAATGCAGTTGTATAAACTGAACTCAATTAATGTCAAAATTATCAAAGTTAATACAGTTACTGCTCTGCTGCTGCCCACGGGCAGTGGCACTGTCACTGCATACCGGCAGTGACAGAGATAGCTCTGACTATGAAGTAGCTGAAGAGTTCGGGTCATGTGACGCTCATGACAGTGAAACATACTTGTGCACAAGATCAGGCAAGAGAGCGACACATGGAAGACCGGGAGACTTGGAAGTTATCAGGGATTTTTGAAGTAGCATTAAATGTAGCAAGGAATTCACAATTAGCACACTTTTTCATGATCGTCATTTTGTGTGATCTTCAGCAGGTACCATTGGCCTTGCCAGATCGAGATAGACTAACTCAAGTCGGCTTTTAACTCATAAATCATAAATGTCAACTGATGTGTTTTAAAATGAATCGATTTAAGAACTTGCCTTAGGAATATTGCTCTACAAACTGCTAATAACAGGTAGTGTTGTATGTGTGAACAGAATTGCCAAATACATGTTTATTTTTGTTTCCGTGCATCCCAAATAAATATGCGGCTATATGATACATTTTTTGGGGTGTGGGGGGAATTGAAAAGTTTTGAGGGTAATGAGGGGGACTTGACAAATTTTGCGAGTATCGAGGGGAAGATCTGAAAAACAAATCAATGGTGATTACTCCAGCCCCCAACTCTAACCGTTTTTGTGAACGCAGCCTTAGGGATTATTTTCAGGGTAGAACTGAAGGTAGACAATGTATGAAACTGCTGTTCTGTTGCACTGGCCCATTCTCGCAAGCCAAAGCATTTTTTCCTGTTCTCGCAAAAAAAACCGCCTTTCCGGCGTTTTGTGATAAGACTCGCTGAAGAGGGCGTGGTGTACGACGACGGCTATTGTCCAATATGTCTTACTTCTAGCAACCCTGCAGTCATGTCGCTATGCGTCACAAAGATCCAACAATCACTAGCCGCGCCAACTTGTGTTCGTTGGACAAAGCATGTATAATACGTAATAAACAGTTTCAAACGTGTCCGTGTGTCATCAAGTAGCACAACTTAGACCTTATTGCGCTGGTTTATTAGGGTAACGTTGATTTGATTTCTTATTGATGGAATCTAGCGCCACATTCCAATTACACTAAATACTATCTGACAGTAATAAAACACATGAAGTCATCTTGTGTCTATGGGGATTTCGATGATGTTCTTGTGCTGCTAGTTTGTTCTCCTGATTTAATTGCAATATTGCAACATACCGCTGTATTGCACCTAATACGATTGAGAAATTTGAAAAAATACAAAGATCCAATTATTCCAAATCAGTTTTGATCGTGCTATGCATAAATTGACTTTTTGGACACTCAGTCTGAGCCGACTTGAGTTTATCCAACTCTGGCCAGACAGAGTGTAGATAGGAAATATTAAATATGTTCGCCATCACAACGCAAAATTCTGTACACGCGTAATGGATGTGTATTTCGGAGTCTTGAATTTTTTCCTACATTTGCGCGGATAGCTTGGCGTCAAAATTTTGGCTTTCGTTGTCCCGGTGGCTCTGAAAACGTTCGTTTGCTGAATATTCTACCCCGAACACTGAGGGTATTATACTCAATCTTCTGTAAAAGGCAACGGATTGGCAATGGAAGTGCGTTGGCCCCATCTAGTTAATAATTGCGCGATAAGGAGCCCCGATCCCTTCACAAAATACGTTGTACCATGGTTGGCTGTAACTATTGTTGATTAAAGTTCGTTTGCAAGGTACATAAAGAATGCCAAATACGGCTCAAAACGGTACAAGATAAAAGGTGCGTACTTCGTACTGTGTAATGTGACGAGATCATTTATCTATTTGTTTGTTGCTAGCAATGACTAGTTTTGTGTCATCAAGCTATTGATAATATTTGTTGAAAGCTTTATCAACTTCAAGCTATTTCGAATTCATCAACGTTGACCTGATTAGAGTGACCGGTGTTTTCACATTTTTCTTATTAATAACTAGAGTACCTGACAAATTCAGGGCAAAAATGAACAGAGAATCGACATAATGTCTGCTAATGATATGTAGAACAAAGCTGACCCTTCTGGACTGATTTGTAGCATAGCAGAAATGCAGTGGCGGTTGTCGTTGAGAGAAACGCGATTTACTGAAGCATTATATGTACTTTGACAGGGATGACACCTTAAAAAGTTCGGTGACGTAAACTCTTAAACACGTACGATTGGAACTAATTTGGTATAATTGGATTGTTTAAGTAATGTCAGTCCACTCTGCAAATGTAAGCTCATCTGATTTTCTTTGGGCGTTAAACACTTGTTTTAATGAGTAATTTATAATATTGTAACATTCAGCTAAATAGAGGATCTTATATCGGTAAAATCTGAAAATCCGGCTTGAAGGGCAATACGACACCATATCCACATATACATATATACACAATGCCATGTCAAATATCCTTCAGCTTGTAGGTTTTCTCTGTATTCCTAGCGTGGATAAGGAATTGACCTTTTAGCTGTGTTGCAAATTGCTCCCTGCACACGAATACATGCAGGAGACTACAGTTTTTATTTTTGTACTCGTTTAATCATTTACATTCCCGAACAGCGCCTAATCAAAAATGTGGAAAGAATCCCATCAGGTCAGGGGTTAGCTAAATTCTTGAAATCATAAGTTCTCTTTGTTTGGGAATATTGATTTATTATGGATTATACATTGATCAAACATATTCTTGACACACTTTGATATCATGTATACGTATTGCATGTGATATACCAAGAGTACCGCGTTAGTAACGGGTCAATGAACTCTGGGATGCATACACAGCTGAAAAAGCACATGTGCTTGTGGGAGATGCGTTACACTCTCCCAGCATCAAGTTGGCGTCGTTGATTGGAACATTCGTGGACATGATTCAAGACGCAATTTTCAATCCCAGGTTCTCTCATCAGTGAGTTCTCCTCCCAGGCACACACTGGATTAATTAATTAATGGTTAATTTTCTCGAACGTTCGTTACACAATTTATCGCAGGCGTTTGTCATCTCTGGTAATCCTGCTGACATATTGCTAGTGTTTGCCGGGTTTATATTTTCGTTCTGACATCTCGCACAGAAACCGAAGCGCAATTGGAGAGTGTGTGGAGAGGGACTGTATTATCTCACTTAGGCCATGGAGCTGCATGTAATTAGGCCTACTACGTACCAGACTTCAGACCTGCGATCTGTGACGTAAACCCTAACGTGACAGCGAACCACCGCTGAGAACAGATATCGGACTTCGCTCTATTACACAAAGTGCATGTAGTGCCTCACGACAAAGATGCTAGATTTTGTGTAGGGACGTGATTTTACAAATTCAGCACAAATGATACTCAATCTACATAAAATTTGTATGCACCGATCTTTAATAATTAGACGTAAATAGAGGAAAATATGAAAGATTTTCGAACGTAAACTTCGTCTTCATTGTTTTGACGATTAATGGCTCGTTGCCGACAAGCTTTTGTTCTGATAATTTTGAAGTCCTTCAAAATGAATGGTTGCTACGGTCACAACTACGAGGTCTGGATCATTTCGCAAAGCCACTTGAAAGCTATTACTCCTAAACCTAGCCCACTGCTGTATGTTGCAGGTCGAATTCTGTCCTCTCGGATTCCCGACCTATTAAAATCCATGTAGAGACAAGGAGCGATGCGTCGCTGTTTATCGATCGGTAGAGCATTGACGTAATTTACGTGCTTGGACTGATTAACTTCTCCGTTCAAAGATTTTATATTGTTTCGGGATGGTTAAGGATGAACAAATGCTTCAAAACTTTGCAGAATTTATTTGAAGGGATAGCTTTGGTTCTTAATATACTATATTTAGTTGATATTTTGTCGTCTTCGTCTACGCGGGCCGTCAAAAGCTAAGGTTGTCACGGTGGCAGGTGGACCTTTTGATGACCCTCACTGTCAAAAAATCCCGAAATATATGTGATAAGCTCCAAATCACTGATATCTTTGAAACTATCTTACTTTTCTCAAATCCTGATTTTGAAAAACTAGAAAAAATTTCCAGACCTATCTCTCCTATTGCTGAGGGACAGAGACCTGATCCCGATTCAGCTTCTTGACGTGGCCAAAAGCGAGTGCAGTAATTTTCGCCTTGCAATGAGGGAAATTACCGAATTTTTCCTAATTTACGCGATTTTTAGCACTTTTTTTTCTGATTCTCGGGCTTTGTTTCAATCAAAGTAAAACAGCTCAGAGTTAGAGGATTTGAACTAGAGTAGGTCGGGTAACACGAAACACATACTTTCCAGGTTGGCATTCGATTTCGTAGTACCAAAAAACTACAAACCACAGGAGTTGGCTAGGAGACGCAAACAAGAAAGAATCCGGCGGCAAGAAACTAATCGGTTCGACTGAGGCTGCACAGAAAGTTCTGGAACATGCCAGATAGTAAATTCCTCCATGACGTGATCAGATATACCTTTCACGAAAATAGCTCCTAATGCGTGCCGATGATGTTTTCGTCACAAGACGCGCTGTTAATGCCTGTGTGCGTGACTTCCTTCATCCAATCTTTATATCCGAACGTGGGGTAGAGTAACCGTGATCCAAACTTGCCTTGGATACCGTACGTCGAACATCGCTGGATCAGCAAAAACAGTCTTTCTCAGGACTGCATACCAAACGACCCTGTTACATTATCTTAGTCCCTCGGCACGGATGGACTTTGACCGTATCACAGTCTCTTCTCGTGAGTGGACCGGAAGGACTGTGACTGTATGTAAAATTTCGTAACACTGCAAGAATGTTCGTGATCGTATCGACAGCGAAGGTACGTACATGTCCTAGCAGATGGTTGAACCCCAGAACCGTGAAATTTCTATGCATTTGATTTGGTTACTTATTTGTCTTACAGAAATCTATTTATTGGTGTTTTTATAAAATGGCAAGTTGCAAAATAGCTTGTATGACCATCTTTATTATCCACCATGTATTTGCACAGTACATGAGAAGGCGATTTGCGTGTTCATTGCTATGTACAATGACAGTATGACTGAGCGGCAGGTCAAGTATTTGATTGACAGCGAGTTGCAAACCGCCAATGGCCATTTCTGGCCTAGATTTTCGCCATCGACGCACGAAAATTCTAAAAAATCCTCCTCATATCTCATCAGTTATTGATTGTAAGTGCATCTATTGATTGCAAAGATACTTACAATGGTGGCTTGTAAGTATATGTGACATTTTGCGAACGATAAAAAAGGCCAAAAAGTCGCATTTACTGGAAGGTGAGCCTGTGTGTTAACCCTACCGTGTCCTCTTACACAATGAACTGCCATTGCCTTGCCCTAACAGATAGGCCTACTTTCAAATTTCTAAAAAAAGATTATGTCACCCTACAGTTAAGGGTTGTCGTAAATATTCGACTAGGGTTGACAGTGGTCGACGACAGTGGCGTTGTTGGGTGGAAATTGTATAATTGGAATAAGCCGATCGTCTTCTAGACGATCAAAAGGTGCAAAGCGTATCTTCCAGTAAAGCAGTTAAAAGTAAAATACGCATAACTAACAAACGGGGTGTAGAACATCGTTTCATGCCAGATCAAAGGTCTACACCCCATCACGTTCTGTGTCGGTGCAGGGCTGTCATGTTTGCTTGGATAATCGATAGAATGCCCGGGATCGACATGTTAGGCCAAAGAACGATCCTCGGTACTTGTGTAAAGAATATATATTCTTCGTATACATACTTATCCTCAGATCTAGTGAAAAGAATATGTATCTTTCGATCGACTATCCAAGCAACGCAGCATGCACGCTGCATCGGCCACGGTTTGCATGGATGATACCATAGGATATTGCTGGCATTATTCATCTAGAAGTTATGAATATGATAAATAAATGTCATGTATTAAACATATTCAACTTTTTTTTCGTTATACAAGCCTTACCTGTGTCGCGTGTGTACCTATTACTTTACCCTCGCTATCTCAATGTAGTATTTCAAAGAAAACAGTCCATATCTGTTAATTGGTCTTCCTAATCACCTTCATTAGTAATATGTTCTGCCGATCACCAACGGGGTCATCGCCCAGACCAAATAACTCGTTAGCAGCTCACAAGGTGAACAGGTTGCAGAATCGAAAAGAGTTCCTCTGATGTTTGAATTTTCAATTTCGTTGAAGAAAGCGCAGCTAAGCTCAGGCAAGTCATGCAAGTGGAGCAAGTTTTTACAAAGCGTCACCAACCTGCCTTGCTTAAAGCCCTCACTCAATTATCAGATTTATCTAATATAAATATTATTTCCTTGATAAAAAATTCAATGGAAAACAAAAGAATGACAAACTGTTAATGGGCTGTTGACACATTCGCTAATGCGAGAACCAGGGATTGAGAAGGGCGCCTTTAATGAGCCTGTTCAAGCATAGAAGCCCGTTGAGGGCGCATCGTTGTGTGAAATTAGAGCTGGGAGCGTTCGATTAATACAATCATGATCGATCGTGATTTACCAGTCATAATTGTGATCTTATGTTTGTATACGCCCAATAAAAATCGTGATTGACAATCATAGCAATCATGCTCCAGGGCGTGATTGCTGTGATTACAAGATGGCGGATAACACAGCCACCGATGCTGAAAGCGGAAACGGCAGTAATTTTTAAGTTTCAGAGAGTAAAATTTGATTTTGAAAGCAATATTTTCAGGCGAATTTAGTCACAAGATGCCGGTTTAATCGCCTCTGTTATTAAAACTTAAAATACCCTGATTTACAACGAAATCAGAAAAAAAATATTTGTTTATTTTTCCATAACACATTGCAGGCTAGCTGGGCGCACTGCCGTATAGGAGTGTATGTAGTAGGTACAATAAACTATTCTACGCGAAGATTTAATGGATACGTTTACAGATAAACTAGCTTGTAGGCGTCGCTACGTATGCTGCAGCTCTGTAGAAATGCGCAAACACTGAGGGCAGCCAAGTCAACTGAACACGTGATCAAGATAACCAGTTTTGCTTACAACCTCGATTTCGAAAATGATGTCACATAAATCATAATCATGATCGTGCAAATCGAACGCTCCCTTGTTTGCCGAACAATGGGTGTAGTGAGAGTTTAATATCCGGTTATTTGCTGTTTCTTGTCCTTTCCCTTTACGCCCGAATACCATATAGCGTTTTCTTTTCGAAATCATATCAGATTTTAAATGTTTCCCTCGTAATCCAAACTTCAGAGGGCAAGAAATCATATCATTGTCGAATAAATTACTAAAGTCAATGAACCAAACTTAGTGAGCAGACTTTAGAATCCTTGACAACCTGATGATATATGGTGTTGTTATTAAAACTGTCTTAATCAGAAATGTCCTCACTTTAGCTGGCAGTCAAAGCAGTCATCTTGAGTTGCCTACATCACAGTAACCTACGGCAGAATATCGTTTGACCCAAAATAAGTAAAGGCTATATGGGGTAGATCATGCATTGTCAATGTGCAATTTTCATTGTATTTACCCGATTTTATGATAACTAAATATTATGTGCAGAGCGACATCCAATCTTTGACAATAGTCTGTTTTACTCGGACAGCATGGCAAGAGTAGGACAGGTATCTGCACTGAGATCACAGCCTGAGTGTGACATTTTAAGGTAAAACATATATTTAAATTGTCCTCACAATGGATTTGAGTTACACGGTCCCATATGTCTGCATACTCGGACAACAGTCGTACAGCTATGTCTGAAATATAAATGTAAAAAAGCTTATTATCAAGTCTCTGAGTCCAGGAAATGAAATAAAAATCGAGTATTTCAATTGCAGATTAAACCTATATAATTGTTTTGACTATAAGTCCACCACTAATAGGGTGTACAACTTGTAAAATCACGCACCTATTCTACGCAACTTGTCACGTAGATATGTGGATACTTTAAACAAGTTTAGCAGGGATGTGTACAGTATATTACTCTGCTTACAAGAAAATACTGATGACAGCGACTGACAACGCGCAACGTCGTGCACAGGCAAACTGGAGATGAAAAGTCTAAAACATGATATCATTTTCATTAGTATTAAAAATAATAATTCGTAATTATGAAACATTGATATCACTAAAACAGAGTTAGTATTTCATCCGGGTTGAGCTTCCTTCCTGTGGAGCAATAGTCGATAAAATCACTGTAGGTGTATGAGTTGTGTATGACATGTGCGGCCGGCCGGGGCGTCCAGTATACTATCGAGTATATACAAGGGGAATCATTGTATACTGGACGCCCCGGCCGGCTGCCCGTAGCATGCCATACACAATTTATACACCTACAGCGACGAAATAATGACTCGGTTTAAGTGATATCAATGTTTCTTGATTACGATTTATTATTTTTGATAATTATGAAAATAATATCATTTTTTAGACTATTCATTTCCAGTCTGCCTGTGCGTCGTGTTGTAATTTGGCTTGGTTTCACGATCTATGTTGCTTGCTTTGGAATTTCACATACAATCGTGATATGAACATTAACATGATAAGCAGCAAAACTGACGCTCGCCTACTCTCTTTGATATAGTGGTAAAATACGGTCACCGTGTTTTTGTTTCTCAGTTGTAAGTGGAGCACAAAACCAGTATGTGTCAACCTTATCTGAAGGAGTGGGGCGTTTTCGCTGAAACAGTTTTAAGCATCAATATGTCGCCATATAAATCTCCAACTTGTGACAAGTACTGATAAGTTTTGTTTGTATCCCTTTGCGCTGTTAAATAAATCATCGTCTAGCTCGTTTGTTTACTCTGACCTTTTTGTCTTTATAGACCGAATGAAGGGTGATAGAATACGTGATGGCGATAACAGTTTGCTGACCTGCACTGCCCTCCCAAAAACATTTGCTTCGACATACATATATTTACAAGCTTGGGCAATACTTGTCAGGGTAGAACTGAACTTTGTCAATGCAAGCAACAGCTGTTCGGTAGCACTGGCCTAGCTCATTTGTCAAATATGTCTTACTTCTAGCAACCCTGCAGTCACGTCGGTATACGCCACCACAGTCGCCTGGGTAGTCGCTGTGCTAATCACCTATATGAGAAGTGACTAGCCAGCCCCTGTATGCGTATTGCCGGCTGAGCCAACTGGTACTCGTTTGACAAAGCATGTATTATATGATTAGTTATAAACTGTTTCACACGTGTCCGTTGGTAACCAAGCAATACCACTTAGACCTACTTATGGCGCTGGTTTAGGGTTAGCCCTGCGTACAGGTCTGTTTGTTCCCGGCGTTATACGGCCTCCAGCACAGCCCCGCAACGGTCCATGGAGATAACTGGGGACTCTGCGGTTAGGATCTGGACTGCAACGAAAAAACAAACAAACAAAAAACCCTGTCTTTTTGGCCGAAATTCTGCTCTATCGGGGCAATTGCCTTGTATTTTTGTGACTGAAACCTAGCTTCATATCCAGATGGCAATACATAATATTTGAAGGTAATAAAGAACATGAAGTCATCTTGTCTCCATGGTGATTTCAATGATGACCTTTGCTCCTTTTTTTTCAAATGGCATTGCTTTTTGAAGTACATTATGACGGCTGATTAGAACTTCATACGCCGGTGGTGCACAGTACCACAGAGAAACATATAGACAGAGTGGCAACACTTGCATGCCTTTTGTTCCATGGTCGTCTCGGTAGACTATTGGCTTTTCATATTAAAATGAGCTTCAAAGGTGTTAAACTTTTTGGAGGCTTTGTTTGTGGTTGATAATTACACGAGATTATGCGAAAAATACGACGAGATGGCATCGTACTGCCAGTCGCGTAGCAACCATAGTTACTTTGTGAGCTCTCAGGCCAGAAACACTGCTTCACGCCAATCAAAACATAACACGCCAGCAGTTTCATAAACATATCCTTCCTTGACGCACGTGTAAAAGACGGTATGACTGACCGTAAACCATTGAGTAAAACAAGAGAGTATCGATAAAAGACTTTCAAATTTGGTTCAAATACACTCATTATATATTCATAAAAATATGAGAGGAATTTTTAAAACGGTAAAACTCATTTTCATGAAGCTCAAAAAACTCCCGTTTTCGCCAGCACGTCAATTCTGCTCAGCACCAAACGACAACAACAACACAAACTTTGCCGAACATACTTTCGCTTAACAATTGGCGAAAATCCGAAAATTACCGAAGGATTCATGGTCGGCACTCTTCGGAAAAGAGAGGCGAGAGCAACCTGAGGCGAGGCGAACATGGATGGGTTACGTAACCGCTTCACGCCTTAAACAATACCCGTTGCCACTCTATCTATCTTTCTCTATGACAGTACTGAGGGCGCACGGGCGACTTGTATCGGTGACTGCGATAGGGAAGGGTGAACGATTTAAAACAAGTCGGTCATATAAACTTGCTTTTCTAGAGGTCAACATAAGAAATGCCTTGCGGACAGGTATTGAGTGGATCTCTATCATGTGTCTAGAGGTTTCAAGGATGGAGCATGTGTCAGTCTATTCCTGGTTTGGAGAGATTTTGCGATGAGTTGGAGAATTGTAAGTTGTGGGAATTCGTTCTTTTTATCCAAATCGTAGCGGGAGAGCGGTCGCCAAAAGCGTTTATATCCCGTCCTTTGGTATGATTTTCCACCTGAATATCTGATAACGTAGATATAAATTCATATAAGCAGTCGGGTGATATTTGACATCTACAGATACTCTAGTCCTGAGTACATGTACGTTTGGTTACAAAGCAGTGCCTTGTCAGGCTTTTTTCTGACTGATTAGAGGGTATTTCCGTGATCAAATGTGACATTGAGTTTTACATGTTTTCCTAATTTTTATTGTTCTTTTCTTTTCCAGTTTTAGACCATGGCGACATTATGCATTCCTAATAATAGTATCATCAAAGCATCAAACACTGTGTATATCATTTGTACAGGCCCAGCCACTGGATATACCTAGGTATCCCTTTGCATCTTTACTCCAGAAACACCCACTTACGATCTTCAACACGTGAAAGCTGTGATTAATCCACGATTAAAGCATTTGATATTTTTCAGTCTAATCGACTTCGTCGACTCCCAGTGTTTGAAAATGTTTAAGTGCTTCTGACATGGTCCATTTAAATAAAGTCATAAACAGTTCTGTGTATCTGCTCAATGTCGTGTCTTTATCGATTTTGATTATATATCACAATTGGAAAAATGCCCGCTTTTAACAGCCGAGGTATTTAGTAGGCTTGCGTTGAGGTTATCAAAGGGCGTACTGTCGGCACGTGTATGACTAAGTAAATACCAGCTCTGCTAATTTTAGACTGTGTCAATGTTTTGTTGAATACCTTGCTGGGGTAAGCCTTCTGCAGATCGACCTTTCTATGACAGCGGAACATCGTATTCTCTCCTCAGTTACGTTAATTGTCAAGGTCAGAAGCTGACATTGACTTGGTTGAAGTGGTTGCATGTGTAACATAAAGTCATTCCAGCAAGGTTTTGACGCATTGATGAATAGTGGATTTGCGTACGCGTAGAGTGAACGAGATTGCATTATGTTTCTACCTTATCACCACCACATCGTGGTCATTAATAAAGTCAAGATAAACTCTACTATATCGCATTTTCTAATTTATTAATTATGCAGGAGGTCATGATCGTATTCCATGTAACTTTCCTACACAAAGCAAAAGCTACTCAGGAGAAGGTCAAACGTCAAAGCAGACGATATACATAATTTTGAAGTGTTTTAAAGCACTGTTCGCGATCTCTGAAACTAGAAACATGCACAATTCTTGGAGAAAAATCGACTGGTAAAGCTAATATGTCCACGCTGCATTCATAGATGCCGTCAAGCTGCTCGCTTCGTGCGCTGCGCAGCCACTCGATCCAACACTTTTTTTGTGATAGCGCGAGGTCAACATTTAAATTACGCGATTTTTGCTGTTTATCGTCGTAAAAGTTTCGTGAATGGCTGAAGATATTTTCACAATCCGGAAAAAACACTGATAATTTTACAAACACCAGCCTTCCTATCACATCTACCGTTGTACGTCATGAATATCAGTAAAACATGTGTAGTCACCTTAATGTTTTAACTGTTCGTAAAAGTATGCCACAACCCCTCCTGAAGTGGAGTGACCAAACAGTGGAGCAATATCAACAACCGATATGGTTAACATCACTCCTAAGTAACCAACTTTCCATGAGTACTGCAAGGAGGAAAAATGATCTACCGTTGATTTTGTCGCTAATTTCGGAATGTCGCGAGGAAAACGACCATGACCAAAGAATAGATATCGAAAAAGGGGTTGCTGCAATAAAAATTGGCAGTCTTCCTTAAGAGCAAGAAGTCCAATGACAAATTCCATACACACAGAGGTAAAATTCATTATTGTCCTTACTTTGTTGACTTCCAGGCTTGTGACGGCCACTGTTGAAATTTTGGTAGAGCAATGTGTGGTAAGTTGCCTGATATTATAAATAAATTAACTTATAAAATGTTACTGGTCGTGCCTGTGTAGAGCCAATTATTACACAGACGCACAGAAATGAAGTCAACTGATGACACTCGGTGCCGGAAGGGTAGGAATTCAAGATTGAGGGCGCTTTACCCGCACAGGGTGATACAAATCCATACAGGGTCATAATCTGTGTTGCATCCTGAAAACTATACAGGATTACCATCTGTAGGAACGATGCATCTTAAAAACAAAGATCACTGTCAAAGGTTGCTAAAAAACAATTCAAAACACAAGAGCTGGGGCACAATATGTCTTGTACAGATAAAACAAAAACAAACAAACAAACAAACAAATAAAACACGGAGACAACAACCAAATAAAAATAACATTGCACAATTTTAAAACAGATAATAAGAAATGAGTAAAAAAATACAAAAAACAGAATAAAACAAAAGAGATAAGCTATTGACACATGTTATAAAAAGCCCTTAAATATAATATATATACAATGAGTAAGTATTTTGACACTTTCCACAGACGTAATATTACTTTCCTGGTCCATTTCTTATTCCTTCAGCAAATATAGTTTTGGTTTGCAATGAAAATAACAGTCGATGATGGGGAATATGCAAAGGCCTGTAGTTATGTCGTATGTCTAATATGTGCAATCATCATTTTACGATCAGATTTTCATATCTGTTTACTGGGAAAATCGAAAATCAGATTGCTGATTTGATCTTCAAAAGCACATCGCTAATGTTTAGCTGAGTGATGAAGCTCTATATCATATAAGCACCTGGGAAAATTTAACAACAGACTTTTGCAATTAAGGTATTAACACACGTTTAATGCATTTTTACAGGGATTTTGGTTTTATTTCAAAATTGGAGTCCGTACCGTATGACCTTTACATGAGGAAAAATATTGAGACAATATTGTATAAAGAAATGCTTAAAATACTAATAAACACAAACTTTTTGTGAACTACGCGTACTGTTATATTCGGTTTTTTATTTGTACGGATTAGTTAGGATAGTGACGCAAGGTCAACAGATTATGTTAATTTTTCTGATCTTGTCCGGCGCGCATGCTCATACTTTCCACTGTCCTGTGTGCGTGACGTTAATAATAATAGCTTCAGTGGTGACAAGCGGAAGGCAGAAACGCGTAAAACGTAAGCGTGGTTGTAAGAAGAGAGTAAGTAAGATCATTGACCAGGCTACCAGAACAAAACTCAGATTGTCTGACTTACGGTCGTACTATAGCAATGTGGCAGAAGATGAGATGTCGGACACGAGTCTTTCTTCCGACGAGGAAGCTGGTTGATTATCAGATTCTCTCCACCGGAGTAAGTTCTCCAACGTGAAAGTCAGCGACAGAGGCGAGAAGTGACCAAATTTGTGAATGAAACTGGTGGACGTGTCAAGCGATGCGTATATGCATAAAGTTTCATCTTTGAGGGGAAGTTCAACAAGCGCACGGGCCGAATGACGAACTTGAATAGTCATCACCATGCCTTCCGTGACGCCGCGATGTCGAAATCAATTGGGTCAACTGAGACTCTCGCAAACGTAAAATATCGCAATTCGCCTCCGACGGGCGTAAATGATACTTCTAAACTGATGAGAAACGGATTGATAGATCCTGACAACCGTATACAGTTACGGTAACAAGCTTAGACTCTAACTTGAGCAAAAACAGATTATCCGTAGCAGTGTTTGTTGTATAGGATAAAGCCCGAGTACGAGGGTTTTATCCGACTTAAAAACTATCGCCCCTAACTGATATATTTTCGTTTTCAATGTGTTTACGTCAACCGTCCCCTTTGTCAATGTAACATGTTTAGGATATGAATTAAAACTTTTCTTTGTGAAATAGCCTTCCAATGTAATGGAACATCCTATAAATGCCCTAGGGCACATTATATAAATGCCCTAGGGCACAGCAGATTTTGTGTTGCAGCTGGTTTCCGCTGTGTTACCAAATTTGAATATTAAAACGTAC
Organism: Ptychodera flava; assembly: GCA_001465055.1. Classification (NCBI taxonomy): domain Eukaryota; kingdom Metazoa; phylum Hemichordata; class Enteropneusta; family Ptychoderidae; genus Ptychodera; species Ptychodera flava. The sequence continues at coordinate 16,475 of LD353780.1, read as the reverse complement.
CAGATGTCTACAGAATATGACATGTTCACTTTTGATTGGACAGTACTTTACTACGGCGCTGTCATTCGTTTCTGGAATTTGGTGACCAAGGCTTTATGAGTAAATAAAACACCCTGAATTGAGCACTCTGATTGGTCAATCAACAGTAGATAGTTTTTAAATGTAAATAAACCGCCCTCATTAAAACAGTTTGTGTGTGTTTCTCCCGATTTTCTCGCCATTTATGATCTTCGGAAGGGTATTTGATGTAAAGTACAAAACATCTAGTCTCCTGCTTGATGCAAATTCGTGAACACGAATAAAAATCGCCCGGAAATTCATATCAACGATCGATTTTTGTACGTAAAGGGTGTTTACACAATTCTTTGATTATCTCTCTTCCGATTTTGGCCTGACAAGCGTAACTTCAAAATAAATTAGGTTAGTGTAGGCTGCACAGATCGGTCTGACTTTTTACCAGGTCACAGTAGCAATACATATCTGTAAAACAGTGTCTCAGATTTTCGGTAAAATTAATGGAACAAGAGAAAGTCTTGCTCAAGTGAACGAAACCCGGTAATTTATTCAAAGCCCCAAAGTTGTTACTTTCACTCCTTATTGTGCTGAAACAAAAGGAATAGAAAAAATCTGGGACACCGTTTTTTCCCCAGAGTACTCAATTGCTGATTTCTGTTAAACGATCTCAAGTCGCCATAGTCCTTGAACACCTACTTTTTAGGTAAAAAAACTCAAAAACGCATATTTTTGAGAGACATGGACACAGACACAGTGATTTTGGAAAATAAAAATATTTCTCATCATGTTGAGATATAGGGCTAACAGAAAATATATAAAGTGTAGGGTAAAAAAGTGAAATTTATTGAGAAAAAGCGAATTTAAAATAAGTATCATCTAACGTGTGTCTCTACCTTAAGTTTAGCTTGACTTTATGAATGATGCAAAAGGTAATTCTTTATTGCGTGTGGTGCAACGGTCAATTCAACATAACTGTAGAGTATATGGACGTCGACGATCGCCATAGCTTGCGTCTGTGAACTTTCATCCACCAAAGACTTCTGCTCTCGCCTCCTATTTACACTAATAGCCTATGCTGTCTGTATATTTCATTTTTGTCCGTAATTTACTGATATTCTCGATGAGATCTAACTGATTCAATTTCAATAGGTTGTAAAATTACAACAGGTTTATTCTCACAAAGACTTGGCTCACACGTACACTATATGCAACCCTCTGATTGCTATGCACCAATTACTTCGTTTTTTTTACTTCGTTTTTACTTCGTGCTTACTTCGCTCTTACCTCCCTTAGCCATACACAAAATATCATTTATATATTAAGTCATAAAAAGGATGTACGTTGTATGACTTTCTTTTCAATGTTTTACAATAAAATAACAGATGTGAAAGAAATACTATTTCGGAAAGGAACTTTGTTGTCCAACAATGTCAATAGCTTCAGTTTAAACCACAAGTCATTTGCTATGGACAGCCAGCCAGCTGCTGTTTGAAGTTTGCTTGGTTTGGTCTTAATAATCGTAAACACTACTTCAGAAGAAGATTGCATGCTCCAGGCCCTTGAAGATAGCGTGGCGAAATAGGTGAAGTATGTTTTATTTCTCAGTCTTGTTGACAATAGTTCCTAAACAGCTTGTTGAAATTCAATATGAATACAGTATACAAGTGTATAGTGCCGATAACTAATTGCATGTAAAAGAAAGCTGTATAATAATGCAAATGTGACACTACAAATATCGGTCAAGGGCACAACTGCAGTTGATGTTTCAGATCTTTTACTTAAATGCCGTCATCGGTCGGGTGACCTCAAGGTAGGTGAGTGATATGTCAGTACATCACAACTCAACACAAATATGTCCGTACTGTGACCTCTCAGACATTGGTCAAATTTTATCAAGTTGACCACAGTCTACATTTTTGCATTGCCACTGTTCGCTGTTGTTCACCAGGGTACCCAGATATCTCAATGTAACAGATCGTTCTGTACTTGTGTCACTTCCACCGTACGAATATTACGACTTGATCTCAATATTGCGTGTGTTGAACATCGCAATACTTGTCTGTGAACGTTACAGATTCACATTGAGTGTTCTTTTTTTCTTCAAGTACATACATGAGGGAAAATGCCAAGAGAGTTTGACCGGTTTAGAAGGGCTTGACTACGCAGTTTCTGCGTAGTGAAGCGTCATTACGTATTCATGGTGACCCCTGGCCGCTGTCAATATCTTTGGGGGCTTTTGTCTTTTGGCCTGCTTTGCATATGCGTCGTTGGACACGACCTGCCAATCACCCAGGTAGTCAATTAACCTATTAATTGACTGTTTACCGACCCAGTTAACACTATCCAGCAGTATCAGTCATATTTTAATCGCGTGGCCTGGGTGGGCACAACGTAGGAACACGTGTATTTCTATGCGTACGTTTCACTTGTGGTGTTGTTTGTACCATCGTGCGTTTGAAGTCCTTGTTTCACCTACAGTATTACCTTCAAGGTGACAGGCTTAGTATTAATGTTCAGTATCATTGCACCGAGTTCTGCCCACGGTGAAAACCACCTGTTTTGCCTACTAATTACTGCCCGTCGCTG
>LD353775.1:38780-49163 GCA_001465055.1 Ptychodera flava | reverse complement strand
GCCGATGATGGCCTATATCTATAATAATAGATATTAACCGATGTTCGGGTGTTTCCAGATTGTAATTCATATTATCAACAGTCAACAAAAGCGATCTTAACTTTTGCAAGGAACATCTAAACAGCTCAGTTCTTATTTTGTGAACACCAAAAGGTTGGTTAAGCATGGGTAAGAGATCACTGAACTGGGGAAAAATCAGACCTTTTGCACTATTGGCTGGCTCATAATTAGATATGCGCATAATTAATGAGGTACAGGATGTGGTGTCATAAGGTGTCCCATCATACCAAATATGAAGGGTATAGCACTTGTGGTTACTTAGTTATGGACATATACGTATATTCACGATCATAGGTCATCGAGGTCACATGATATTTTGTCAAAAAAAGTGTATTGCTAAGTTATCCCTATATACCAAAAATCAGACCTCTAGCTCTATTAGCTGGCTAGATATGCGCATAATTAATGACGTACAGGATGTGCTGTCATAAGGTCTCCCATCATACCAAATATGAAGGTTGTAGCACTTGTGGTTCCTTAGTTATGGACATATACGTATATCCTAGGTCATTGAGGTCACATAACATTTTGTTAAAAAAATTTTATTGCTAAGTTAAGCCTATATACCTAAAATCAGACTTGTAGCTCTATTGGCTGGTTCAAAATTAGATATGCGCATAATTAATGAGGTACAGGATGTGGTGTCATAAGGTCTCCCATCATACCAAATATGAAGGATGTAGCACTTGTGGTTCCTTAGTTATGGACATATACGTATATCCTAGGTCATTGAGGTCACAAAACATTTTGTTAAAAAAATTTTATTGCTAAGTTAAGCCTATATACCTAAAATCAGACTTGTAGCTCTATTGGCTGGCTCAAAATTAGATATGCGCATAATTGATGAGGTACAAGATGTTGTGTCATAAAGTCTCCCATCATACCAAATATGAAGAGTGTAGCACTTGTGGTTACTTAGTTATGGACATATACGGTTATTCAAGGTCAAACCTCATCGAGGTCATATGACATTTTGTCAAAAAAGGTGTATTGCCAAGTTATTCCTATATACCAAAAATCAGACCTCCAGCTCTATTAGCTGGCTCAGAATTAGATATGCGCATAATTAATGAGGTACACAATGCGGTGTCATAAGGTCTCCCATTATACCAAATATGAAGGGTGTAGCACTTGTGGTTACTTAGTTATAGACAGATACGTTTATTCAAGCTCATCAAGGTCACATAACATTTTGTCAAAAAAATTGTTACGCTAAGTTATCCCTATTTACCAAAAATCAGACCTCTAGCTCTCTTGGCCGGCTTAGAATTAGATATGCGCATAATTAAAAAGGTAGAGGATGTGGTGTCATAAGGTCTCCCACCATACCAAATATGAAGGGTGTAAGCACTTAGTTATGGACATATACTCAGATTTAAGCTCAAAGATCATTGAGATCACATGACATTTTGTCAAAAAAAGTGTATTGCTAAGTTATGCCTATATACCAAAATTTAGACGTCTAGCTCTATTAGCTGGCTCAGAATTAGATATGCGCATAATTAATGAGGTACACAATGCGGTGTCATAAGGTCTCCCATCATACCAAATATGAAGGGTGTAGCACTTGTTGATACTTATTTATGGACATACACGTATATTTAACGTCAAAGGTCATCAATGTCAAATGACATTTTGTCAAAAAAAGTGTATTGCTAAGTAGTCCATATATACAAAAAATCAGACCTCTAGCTCTCTTAACTGGCTCAGAATTAGATGTGCGTATAATAAATGAGTTTCAGGAAGAGAGGGTTTCGCACCCATGGTGTCGAAACCCTAATAATAATAAAAATACTGATTACAAGGGGTTTCGAGACGAATGTCTGTCTCGAAACCGTAATAATGAAAACAAAACTTTTACTAGAGGGTTTTGGGGGAATAGCAGTTCTTGGCACTGGTGATTTATACATAAGAGAATGTGGAGCGACAACTGGGCGATCTGTGGATGCAACACAAATTAAACAACAGAGTAAACCGATTACTTAAATAAAAACCACAACAGATTATATAACAACAATGCCGATTTTGCATACAGCCATCTGAAAGACTGTCGTATTTTTGTTCCCAAATTCAAATATTTGTTTCAATTCAAGAAAAAATGGAATAAAACAGTTTAAAACTAAAAGTGACAATATTTAATATTTTCTAACCCTACCCCTAACCCTAACCCTAACCAGTCTTCGCCATGCTTATGATCATGACGCCAATGCTCATACCTATCTCGGGTAAGTTAGGCATTTAGTCGTCACCACTCTCCATGACAGCTAATATCTATGCAAGTTAGGCATTTAAGCTTCGACATATCCATAAAAAGCGACAGTAACTTTATCTAGGTAAGTTAGGCATTAATTCTCACCATAGACTGGAAGATCAGTCGAAGAGAGGAGCGCAGGGAGCGTCTTCTACATTTTCTAAATATTGGACAAGGATTTAATTATTCTAAGATAGAGACCTAGAGGTCGAGAAAAGTATCTAATCTAATCTGTAATCAATGTGGACAACAAATGGGATTCAACTGTTAATCTCTTTCACAGTCCCCTCGATCGCTTCTTTCGCGGATCTTTTCCCATACGCCCTCAACGGACTTCCAAGTGATCGTGCTTCAATTAATTGAGAGTGTCATATCAAAGATTCAAAAGTTCAAACGAAGCTTGACAACGCCGTGGATTTTAGAGGTCATTTCTAAATATTGAACGACAATTAAATTATTCAAAGACAGAACCCTAGTAAAACATATTACTGTCGTTAAATTCAGTCGGTCAACACCTACCTAACTAACCAACATCTACATAGTTCCTATCTACCCAACTGTCCTAACCCTAACAAAAAGGCTAACACTAACCCTAACCCTAACCGCTATCTTGTACAAGTCGCTCAATCACAGTTCCAACTCAATAAAGGCTTGTATTGTACAAATCGCTCAATTGGAGTTTTTCTTACACAAATCATTGAATTGGAGTTTGTTTTGTACAAGTCGCTCAATCAGCTTTTGTTTTGATACAAACCACTCAATTAGATTCTGTTTTTTACAAATCACTCAATAGGAGTTTCTGTTGTACAAAGAACGCATTCGGAGTGTCTCTTGCAATAATTACTCAGAGTTTTTCTCGTACAAATTGTTGAAATTGAGTTAGTCTTGCATAAATCACTCAATTGGAGTTTGTCTTGTACAAATCGCTCAATTGGAGTTTTTCTTGCACAAATCCTAACCCTAACAAAAAGGCTAACACTAACCCTAACCCTAACCACTATCTTGTACAAGTCGCTCAATCACAGTTCCAACTCCGATTGCGTTCTTTGTACAACAGAAACTCCTATTGAGTGACTTGTAAAAAACAAGTTTAATGTTTAGTACAAGTCGCTCAATTGGAGTTTTCCTTGCAGAAATCACTCACACAATCAGATTTTGATATGTACAAGTCGCTCAATCAGCTTATGTTTTGATACAAACCACTCAATTAGATTCTGTTTTGTACAAAACACTCAAAAGGACAACAAATTGCAAACAAACTCTAATTGAATGATTTGTTCAAGACCAAAATCAATTCAGTGATCTTTTGCTCTAAAATCTCCAATTTAGCGATTTGTACAAGAAAAACTCCATTTGAGTGATTTACGCAAGAGTAACTCAAATTCAACAATTTTTACAAAGCAAACTCTAATTGAGTGATTTGTACAAGACTAACACTAACTGAGTGATTTTTGCAGGACAAACTCCAATTGAGTGATTCGTACAAGGCACACTCTAATTGAGTAGATCTACAAATCTAACTCCAATTAGTTGAATTGTACAACATAAACGAAATTTGAGTACAATATGAACTCTAATTGAGTGATTTATGCAAGACTAACTGAAATTCAGCAATTTTTACGAGCTAAAATCTAATTGAGTGATTTGTGCGGGAAAAACTCCAATTGAGCGATTTGTACAAGACAAACTCTAATTGAGTGATTTCTGCAAGAAAACTCCAATTGACAAGACAAACTTCAATTGAGTGATATATGCAACACTAACTGAAATTCAACAATTTTTACGAGGCAAACTCTAATTGAGTGATTTTTGCAAGACACACTCCGATGACTTATTTGTACAACAGAAACTGCTTTTGAGTGATTGATTCAAAATATAATCTATTGAGTGATTTGTACAAGACAAACTCCAATTGAGTGATTTATGCAGGAAAAACTCTGAATTGATAGATTTGTGCAAGATTTATTCCAATTGTGTGATTTATGCAAGACTAACTCAAATTCAACAATTTTTAGAAGACAAACCCAAATTGAGTGATTTGTACAAGGCACACTGTAATTGACCGCTTACTACATATTTAACTCCCAATTAGTTGAATTGAACAACATAAACTAAATTCGAGTGGTTTGTACAAGACAAACTCCAATTGAGTGATTAACGAAAGAATCTAAATTTAGCAATTGTTACAAGACAAATTCTAATTGAGTGATTTATGCGGGAAAAACTCCAATAGAGCGATTTGTACAAGACAAACTCAAATAGAGCGATTTATGCAAAACTTACTCAAATTCAGCAATTTTTACAAGAAAAACTCTTATTGAGTGCTTTTTGCAAGATACACTCAAATTGAGTTATTTGTAAAACATAAACTACTTTTGAGTGACTGATACTAAACATAATCTAATTCAGTGGTTTGTATCAAAACAAAAGCTGATTGAGCGATTTTTACAAAACAAACTCCAATTGAGTGATTTATGGAGGAAAAAATCCAAATTGATAGATTCGTACAAGCCTAACTCAATTGAGAGATTTATGCAAGACTAACTCAGATTGACCAATTTTAGAAGACAAACCCAAATTGAGTGATTTGTACAAGACACACTCTAATTGAGCGATTTCTAGAAATCTAACTCCAATTAGTTGAATTGAACAACACAAACTAAATTTGAGTGGTTTAAGCATAAAAACTCTAATTGAGCGATTTGTAAAAGATAAACTGCAACTGAGTGATTTAGGCTTAGACTAACTGAAATTAATTAATTTTCACGAAAAAAAACTCTAATTTAGTGATTTGTTCAAGAGTAACTCCAATAGAGTGATTTGTGCAGGAAAAACTCCAATTTGAGTGATTTGTACAAGACAAACTGTAATTGAGTGATTTGTGCATAAAAACTCAAATTGAGCAATTTGTAAAAGACAAACTCCAATTGAGGGATTTATGCAAGACTAACTGAAATTCAGCACTTTTTACAAGAAAAAGTCTAAAATAGATTTTTGCAAGAGACACTCCGATTGAGTGATTTGTACAACAGAAACTCCTTTTTGAGTTATCTGTACAAAACAGAATCTAATTAAGTGGTTTGCATCGAAACATAAGCTGTTTGAGCGACTTGTATAACTAACTCTAATTGAGTGATTTGTGCAAGATAAACTCTAATTGAGTGATTTATGTTAGACTAACTCAAATTCATCAATTTTTACGAAAAAACTCCAATTGTGTGATTTTTGCAATTTAACTCTGATTGAGTTATTTGTATTAAGAGAAACTACTTTTGAGTTATTTGCACAAAAAAATCTAATTGAGTGGTTTGTATCAAAACAAAAGCTGACCGAGCGATTTGTACAAAACAAATTTCAATTGAGTGATTTGTGCAAGAAAAACTCAAATTGAGCGATTGGTACAAGACAAACTCTAATTGAGTGATATCTTCAACACTAACTCAAATTCAGCAATTTTTTCAAGACAAACCCTAAATTGAGTGATGATTGTACAACACTAACTCCAATTGAGTGATTTATGAAAGACCAACTCAAATTCATCAATTTTTACCAAAAAAACTCCAATTGTGTGATTTTTGCAATTTATATCTAATTGAGTCATTTGTATAAGAGAAACTACTTTTGAGTTATTTGCACAAAAAACAATCTAATTGAGTGGTTTGTATCAAAACAAAAGCTGACCGAGCGATTTGTACAAAACAAATTCCAATTGAGTGATTTGTGCAAGAAAAACTCCAATTGAGCGATTTGTACAAGACAAACTCTAATTGAGTGATATATTCAAGACTAACTTAAATTGAATGATTTTTGCAGGAAAAACTCCAATCGAGCGATTGGTACAAGACAAACTGTAACTGAGTGATTTCTACAAGAAAAACTCCAATTCAGCAATTTTTTCAAGACAAACCCTAATTGAGTGATTTGTACAAAACTAACTCCAATTCAGTGATTTATGTAAGACTAACTCAAATTCATCAATTTTTACGTAAAAACTCCAATTGTGTGATTTTTACAATTTAATTCTGATTGAGTTATTTGTATAAGAGAAACTATTTTTGAGTTATTTGCACAAAAAAGAATCTAATTGAGTGGTTTGTATCAAAACAAACGCTGACCGAGCGATTTGTACAAAACAAATTCCAATTGAGTAATTTGTGCAAGAAAATCTCCAATTGAGCGATTTGTGCAAGAAAAACTTCTAATTGAGTGATATCTTCAAGACTAACTCTAATTGAGTGATTTCTGCAAGAAAACTCCAATTGAGCGATTTGTACAAGACAAACTCTAATTGTCTGATTTATGCAAGACTAACTCAAATTCAGCAATTTTTACGAGGCGAAATCTAATTGACTGATTTTTGCAAGAGACACTCCGATGAGTTATTTGTACAACAGAAACTGCTTTTAAGTGATTGATTCAAAACATAATCTATTGAGTGATTTATACAAGACAAACTCCAATTGAGTGATTTATGCAAGACTAACTGAAATTCAGCAATTTTTACGAGGCAAACTCTAATTGAGTGATTTTTGCAAGAGACACTCCGATGAGTTATTTGTACAACAGAAACTGCTTTTAAGTGATTGATTCAAAACATAATCGATTGAGTAATTAGTACAAGACAAACTCCAATTGAGTGATTTATGCAGGAAAAACTCTGAATTGATAGATTTGTACAAGACATTCCAATTGTGTGATTTATGCAAGACTAACTCAAATTCAGCAATTTTTAGAAGACAAACCCAAATTGAGTGATTTGTACAAGGCACACTGTAATTGACCGTTTACTACAAATCTAACTTCCAATTAGTTCAATTGAACAATATAAACTAAATTCGAGTGGTTTGTACAAGACAAACTCAAATTGAGTGACGTAAATTTAGCAATTGTTACAAGACAAATTCTAATTCAGTGATTTATGCGGGAAAAACTCCAATTGTGCAATATAACAAGACAAACTCCAATAGAGTGATTTGTGCAGGAAAAACACTTCATTGATAGATTTGTACAAGACTTACTCCAATTGAGTGATTTATGCAAGACTAATTCAAATCCAGGAATTTTTACGAGACAAACCCTAATTGAGTGATTTGTACAAGACTTTCTTTAATTAAGTGATTTGAGCATAAAAACTCAAATCGAGCGATTTGTAAAAGTTAAACTCAAATTGAGTGATTTTTGCAATTTTACATTCATTATTTGTATAAAAGAAACTACTTTTGATTTATTTGCACAAAAAAGAATCTAATTGAGTGGTTTGTATCAAAAACAAAAGCTGATCGAGCGATTTGTACAAAACAAATTCTAATTGAGTGATTTGTGGAAGAAAAACTCCAATTGTGCGATTTGTACAAGACAAACTCTAATTGAGTGATTTGTACAAGACTAACTCCAATTGAATGATTTGTGCAGGACAAACTCCAATTGAGCGATTTATGCAAGACTAACTCAAATTCAGCAACTTTTACAAGACTAAATCAAATTCAGCAGTTTTTGCAAGATTAACCTTAGTTGAGTGATTAATGCTAGACTGACGCAAATTCATCAATTTTTACGAAAGAAACTCCAATTGAGTGATTTTTTCAAGAGACACTCCGATTGAGTTATTTGTACAATAAATCTACTTTTGGGTAGTGATTTGTATAAGACAAAGTCTAATTGAGTGATTTATGCAAGAAAACTCCAATTGAGCGATTTGTACAAGACAAACTCTGTCTGATTTATGCAAGACTAACTCAAATTAAGCAATTTTTACGAGGCAAACTCCAATCGAGTGATTTATGCAACACTAACTGAAATTCAACAATTTTTACGAGGCAAACTCTAATTGAGTGATTTTTGCAAGAGACACTCCGATGAGTTATTTGTCCAACAGAAACTGCTTTTGAGTGATTGATTCAAAACATAATCTATTGAGTGAATTGTACAAGACAAACTCCAATTGAGTGATTTATGCAGGATAAACTCTGAATTGATAGATTTGTACAAGACTTATTCCAATTGTGTGATTTATGCAAGACTAATTCAAATTCAGCAATTTTTAGAAGACAAACCCAAATTGAGTGATTTGTACAAGGCACACTGTAATTGACCGTTTAATACAAATCTAACTCCAATTAGTTGAATTGAACAACATAAACTAAATTCGAGTGGTTTGTACAAGACAAACTCCAATTGAGTGATATACAAAAGAATAACCTAAATTTAGCAATTGTTACAAGACAAATTCTAATTGAGTGATTTATGCGGGAAAAACTCCAATAGAGCGATTTGTACAAGACAAACTCAAATAGAGCGATTTATGCAAAACTTACTCAAATTCAGCAATTTTTACAAGAAAAACTCTTATTGAGTGCTTTTTGCAATATACACTGCGATTGAGTTATTTGTACAACATAAACTACTTTAATTTGATTGATACTAAACATAATCTAATTCAGTGGTTTGGATCAAAACAAAAGCTGATCGAGCGATTTGTACAAAACAAACTCCAATTGAGTGATTTATGCAGGAAAAAATCCAAATTGATAGATTTGTTCCAGACTAACTCAATTGAGTGATTTATGCAAGACTAACTCAGATTGACCAATTTTAGAAGACAAACCCAAATTGAGTGATTTGTACAAGACACACTCTAATTGAGCGATTTCTAGAAATCTAACTCCAATTAGTTGAATTGAACAACATAAATTAAATTTGAGTGGTTTGTGCATAAAAACTCTAATTGAGCGATTTGTAAAAGATAAACTCCAACTGAGTGATTTACGCTTAGACTAACTCAAATTAATTAATTTTCACGAAAAAAAACTCTGAGTGATTTGTTCAAGAGTAACTCCAATAGAGTGATTTGTGCAGGAAAAACTCCAAATTGATAGATTTGTACAAAACAAATTGAGTGATTTGTACAAGACAAACTGTAAATGAGTGATTTGTGCATAAAAACTCAAATTGAGCAATTTTTACGAAAAAAACTCCAAAAAAAAATCTATTTGAGTGGTTTGTATCAAAACAAAAGCTGACCGAGCAATTTGTAGAAAACAAATTTCAATTGAGTGATTTGTGCAAATCAAACTCTAATTGAGTGATATCTTCAAGACTAACTCAAATTCAGCAATTTTTTCAAGACAAACCCTAATTGAGTGATTTGTACAACACTAACTCCAATTGAGTGATGTATGCAAGACTAACTCAAATTCATCAATTTTTACCAAAAGAACTCCAACCAATTGAGTGATTTTTACAAGAGACACTCCGATTGAGTTATTTGTGCAACAGAATCTCCTTTTGAGCGATGTGTGCAAAACAGAATGTAACTGATTAGGGTTAGGGTTAGGGTTAGGGTTAGAAAATTTTAAATATTGTCACTTTTAGTTTTAAAATGACTATTTTATTCCATTTTTCCTTTAAATGAAGCAAATATTTGACTTTGGGAATAAAAACAGGAGAATGTTTGCAAAATCGGCGTTCTTGTTATATGTTCTGATGTGGTTTTATTTTAGTACATTCTCTTATGTATAAATCATCAGTGCCAAGAACTGCTATTCCCCCGAAACCCTCTAAGTAATAGTTCTGTTTTTTATTATTAGGGTTTCGACACCATTAGTGCGAAAGCCTCTTCTAATCGTTCTGTTTTTTATACTTCTTCTTCTTCTGTCGCGCTTCTGCAACTACCAGGCGAACACCGCTGCACCTACAGACTTCAAATTTGCCAGTCAGGTAAAACTGCTCGCAAGAAATATTTTGATCAAATGACCATAATCTAGGGTCTCGTCACCGTTCAGCAATTTTCAAAATAACCTTAAAAATTGAGCTCATTTCCATAATAAGTGATAATTCAAAATTCTGCTAAAATCACTTTTTTGACCATACAGCCTTGCTCCTTCATGCCAAATATCAAGGTCACAGGTCTTGCCAATTTTGGGAAGAATATTTTTAAAGTATTATTTTTCTGATTTTTCATTCACTTTTGACATCCCCTATACCTATGCAGCAAAGCTATGGCAATGTCTTATTGAGGCCTATGTTAAAGTCCAAGACAGCCAGAGTCTATTGGACAATGGCAAGTAGGGCAC
>LD353770.1:50071-67919 GCA_001465055.1 Ptychodera flava | reverse complement strand
ACTTTATTAATTAAATTTCACTTTCAAAGAAGGTCGTACCACAGTCTTCTTCATCGCTGCCATCTCCACAGTCATCATACGTATCACAACGTTTGTAATCAATGCATTTGCCGTTCTTACAGACGAACTGATACTCCTCTTCACAAGCTGAAATATGACAGTCAGTCATTGCACGTGGTATATTGTGAAAACTGCCCATGGCATAAAGTTTGGGAGAAGATGGGGAGGAGACGGCAAGACAAATATCGAGTCAAAATAAAAACAGAACTTGGATTTCCAATCGCGTGGCTTCTGAAAGAATACTGATACGGTAAGGCTCGAAAACGTTCGTATGATATCATTTGGATACCCTATATACAAAACGCATAAAATACAAATTTGAAGGGAATTTTGCCCTTCACTATACTGTTTTTATGTAGCTTTTTGCTCGTATGCAAAATGTGTTCACGGTCAAGTTGTCTATTTCAGGTTAGGTTAGGCCACAAAAATGTTTATTTTACATATGTGCTGATGAAGACTAGGTTCTTATTAAAGTCAAAGATGCCTTTCTATGGAAATTTCTTCTTGCGGATTATTCGCAAAAATCATTACAACTGAATTATTACAATTATTGAAATTGTTACAACCGAAAATTATATTCTGCAATATTTAGCACTTGTCGACTAATTCACACAAACAATAGTTGTAAACTCACGGCAATTGATTTCATCAGAACCGTCTTCACAGTCATCGTTACCATTGCAAATGACCCTGTCGTGGAGACACAACCCATCTCCACACCTGTGTCTTGGGGGATCGCATGCTGTTAAGAATCACAGTTATCATTATACTGGTAATTAATTCATAACTATATCTGTTAATAGTGAAGTTGTAAATAACAAAAATTAGGTGTCTTTATCTTTAAACACTGCAAAACCCACTTAACAGCATCAGACTATTTATCAGTTATCTTCGACTGGAATAGTCAGCATATGTAGAACTTTATCTTGTGACTTGATAACGTGTTTTGGATGTTGTGATAGCATAGCTCATTGTTAATCGGTTTCTCCTAAATATGACCACACCATATATTAATGGGAGAAAACCGCTATTGAGCGCATTGTGAAATAAAAGGGCACATTTACATGGCACAGTCTCTCTCTCCCAGATTATGACAGAAATAATCATAATTTAAGCACTATTTTCCCAAATTTTACAAAAGTAATAAGGTGTTATTTCGCCAAGGGGAATATTACAAGGTGCTGAAGCTGTACGTGATTAGGCATTTGCCAGACTGAATCACATTTAAGGCAAGGCAGCACGCGGTATGTTACTGCGAAGAAATCTATTTTAAATTGGTCCATTTTTCGGAAATGAATCAAGATGTTACGTCATGTGCCCCTTTAACTTAAAATTGGCGTTATTAATCTATGGCAAGTTCGTTTTGCCTTGAAAGGACGACGATGAAAGATACTCTCTTTGATTCTCTTCCCTTGCAATAGTATTTACAGAATGATGTTTAATGTGTATTATACTCACGGCAATTGTATTCGTCACTTCTATCTTCGCAGTCGACGTATCCATTGCAGAAGCTCCCGATATCCAAGCATACACCATTATCACATCTTGCGGTAAAGTCACTTCTACACGACTGGATTGAATAGGCTTAAATTTGAAAAGAGAATATATAGATATTGTTATAGATGCGAAGTAGGGTAACGCCCGCAGGCGCTGTTTTGAGGTAAATAATGTAAACACAGCTCATATTATCCTTCAAACATACACAAACGATATTTATAATTTTCTTCCGTAATCGAAAAGAAACCACGTACGGAACATAATGTTGTGAACTACTGGAAATGATACGCGGGAAAAACTTACTCATTTCTGTATCTAGAGACGTAAGACTCATGAAAGATCAAATAACAAGAACTCGGCTGACCACGGAGGTAACTTCAACATAAACACTTTTCGATTTTCAATGTATTTCACCTAGCATTAAAGGTATACATTCACCTGTAATCTGAATATGCCCATATATGGTCAAAGGGGCGTTCCTTTGTATTCAAAATGGCCATGTGAGGGAGCTGTTTTTAAAAAGCGGCCACCCGCTAAAAATCTGTGATTGCTTAGATTTTCTCTTTCCATGGTAGCTGTGGCAAAATTAGAACAGGTGACATTATACCTTTAAAGATGTCTAAAAGAACAAAAATATAAGCGACTTGACGACAGAATATCATGATTCTCAACTGTTACATTGACAAGTCACTCTCTAAAGGGAGTGAGATATTTTCAGAGTCAGTATGTAACTTGATTGTTTCAACGTTTACATACAGCAGTTAGCCTCGTCCGAGTTATCATTGCAGTCATCCTCGTCATCGCATATATCTTTCTCTGGAACCAACACTCCATTGTCACAGGTCACCAGCTCTGGATTCGACATGTTCAAAAATGATAAGCATGTCAGCTTATGATATCTACATTCTACACGCGGTTGTCAGTGTTACAGTCGTGCTCAAGCTTGCACGTCCTCAACACGTCGTGCAAATAGACTAAGTAAATGCACATATGAATATACACCGTATATCTACATCACGCTGTGGATAATCACTACAGGTTTGTTTGAAGATTCGTTCAAAAACATCAAAGCATTTCTTGTGGTACAGTAGCTCGAGGTTTTGCCTGGGTATTTAGGTTGTACGACAAAACAGCAGTCCAACCCAAATACCCGGCAAAACCTCGAGCTACAGTACTGCAGCTATTCTTATCAACGAATGATAGCCACAGTAACATCATAGACGGACAATATTTGTGACTCTTGTTAACGTGTTTTCTACCTTTTCCCTAAAGCCTGCCCTGGGTTACATACACAGCATTAGCCTTTGCAATACAACACACTGCGCACACGATCCTGTGTTATTGATCATGAACGAATTTAGTACGGTCAAGATTTGGTTGTCAACCAATGCATTGGACGTTATAAACATAAGGGCCGTGTAAACAGGTTGAAAATTAGGTACATTGATATGATTTCACAAACAGTACAATCACAAGTACAATATGCAAAAGCTGCATCTAATGAGCTTTTAAGATTAACAACTGTAAATGTATGAAATATGCATCCTAAAAATGGTAAGTGATACACTAAGGATCTGATATTTCATTCAACTCTTATTGCCACACTGACAACAATAGGTGGAGGAAATATTGAAGTCATAGTTCAAGGTTGAGGGTACTGTTGCTAAGCCTGTCGAACACTATTAATTAGTCATTAATTGCATAACGTCTCAAAAATGACTTCAAATGTTTAACATCCTTTATCTACCGTCAGTTGTTGATAGCTGTGACTGCAATTTGTGTACAGACTTGCGTTTCACTGACTCAGACTTTTTCGCAAAACGTAAAAGTTAGTGGAAACATTCCATCCTCATCAGTGGCTAACCCCGTGAAAACATAATGACAAGTTGACAGTTGTGGAACTAATTGGAGCAAAAAAAAAGAGGCGAGTTTTTATGAGGTACTAAACGTGCATGATGTCACCTACTACAGGTTTCGTCACTCTCATCTGCACAATCAATATAGCCATCGCAAAGTGAGTATTCACTGATGCATTTTCCGTCCTGACACAAAAATCGTCCATGCTCCTCTTCGCATGCTGAAAGTAGATGTTTATTTTGTCGTTTCACATTTGTCGAACCATATAGCATACGCCGACATGCAGTGGTGTTTCTATCTTGTCTAAGTTAGACTTACATTTTAATTCACTGCCACTTTGAAAAGTATTGTTAAATATTAATTATCAATATCAATATTAAGTATTGTCTTTGACCGTTTTCCCCTGATATTCCTCTGTGCCATACGAGTTCTAACCTGCAGGCACGTTATATTAACTATTTCTATTTACTAATAGATATGAAAAAGGAATAAGCAAAACATGGCTATAGTGAAATTCTGGAGTATAATACATACGGCAGTCTTTCTCATCACTTCCATCTCTACAGTCCTCGGCGCCATCGCAGACCCAACGCCGTGGAATTGTCCCTTCATCATCATACGTTTCACATTCAACTGATGGAAAAAACCAAGTATAAAGGAAGCATATGAGTGACGCAAAATTCTTCCACAGTACGCATGATCTAAAATACTAAAATTTGATAACTTTTACACGAAAATATAGACAAAATAACGAAGACAAGAATAAAATGGTATGTGTTGCTGACATTAATTTTGTTTCAAGCATCCAGGTGGACTACTAATAGACCCTTCCAAACAATGAAGTCATTGCAAAACACTGAGCTCGGAACCCTATAAAAGTATATATATTCTGGAAGCCTAGGTATATGCAAATTCTGTGATTTGCATTTTGTAACGATTATTTCCATAAGGATCTGAATAACCTCTGACATAAATGAGGTTTCCCTTCCTTTATTAAAAGTCTGCATGCAGTGTTTGTCGTTGTAACTTGTGTGATCAAAAGCTGACGTATCAATCACGGAAAGAATGTCTGCTGTCTTTAGGCTCTGACACATCTCTCAGAGAGATATATAATCCTTTAGAGTTCACAATCTTTTCAATCGTTGGTTTTTATTCATTCTGAGACGTCACAGCGCTTGTACAGGGGACGGTAAAAAGCGAATTTCAGATATTATTCAAATTTGCTGTCAGATTATCCTTAAGCAAAAAGTAAGCTTTGAAAAATATACACCTATTGGGTTTAAAGCTCAGCTTTTTCCGGAGAATTCATAACGAGGTGGCTGGTGTCTTGCATGTGTAAAAAGTGGCATGTGTAGTGCGTGTAAATTGTGCAATTTCAATGCTTCGCTGTAACAGAATTAATAATTCATGGCGATCAACTCATAATTTCTTCATCTGGCCAAATCAAGAAAGTTCCAAGACTGGAAGGTCACAAAAAATATAACAAGATACACTCTGAGATAACAACAATTCTCTTTTGTTGCGTTTAATATTTCTGTGATATAAATTAATCAATGGATTGGTATATCCTTCCAGTATTTGGTACCCATATGAACTGACAACAATGTACATAGAGTGTTGCGTGTAAACAATTCTATCACAGTACAATTGCAGGCGTTTTGGTCAAGTTAAGCTACATACCAAAAAGCCAATTTATCTGTGCTAATTCTCATAATTAACGTTTTCCCATTTACAAGAACTTACATGCGATTTCATCGCACCCTTCCTCATCACTACCATCAACACATTGTGGGAAATCGTCACAGCGGTATGCCATAGAAATCGTCCTTCCAAATGGACAATCAAAACGTTCAGTAGCTACAAAAACGGGAATGTAGTGGTGACAAATCGTTACATTGCTGATAACATTATCATAACTTGTCGTGCAAGTGTAAAATATTCTTAAAGATCAGTGTGTGTATGTATGTATGTGTCTGTTTGTACAGATATCGATATACATGTTTGTTGAGATATGTCGATATGAATAGATATGTATGTGTGTCTGTATCTGTTTTTGTTTGTGTTTGTCTATCTGTTGTTCGTGTCTCTGCCTGTGTTGTGCGTGAGTTTGTCGTTTTAAATACTTTCATTTATTCACTTACTAACTTAATTCAGTTAATTATTTGTCGCCTTATTTATCGATTTGTTTGCTCATCGATAGACTCATACGTACAGATTTCAAAAGGAAAAATACACACATGAATATGGTATAAATTTTAGATGAAGTTCCCTCCACCTTTAACGAAGTCAGAGTATACTGTCAACAAAACTGCGTTACAAACAAATAAGGTGTACATCTCCAATAAAAGTCGAAATAAGTCGTTAAAACTGTTACATTCGTAAGTCTTGGTGTGGAAATCAATATAAGTGTTTATATGCATATGGCAAGATCTTTTCTGTAAAAATTGACCCAAAGGTGAGGAACATGCAAGAGAGGTCTTACTGCACTTCCATTCGTCGTCTCCATCCGGGCAATCTGGTATGCCGTCACAGATGAAATATTCGAGAACGCATGTCAGTTTATCTGCGCAGCTGTGTTCTTTTGGATAGCATTCTGGAAAATAAAAATTGATAATGCGGGCAGTAATATCAAAGAAATCGAAACACGCATGTTCCTCATTTCGTAAATGTAAGTTTCATAGGAACGCCAATACTTAATTTATCAAACCAAGTATATTCAGATAATGAGTATTGTAACAAAATAACACAACTGTTCAACATGCAGTAGTGCTAAAACACGTAGTTGCCATCGGAAAGGGTTAACTGAAAGGTTTACAGACTTTTTTTTTGAACATTGTATATTTACGGAAATATCTATACAATTTGCTAGTCAAACGTAATATTTTACCAAATGTGAACTGAATGTGCTCTCGTGTTTTACAACAGGCTCATTAATAGTAGTACGCTTCACAGAATAATTATATATCTGTTATATCATTATATGTAGCAGGTTTCATCAACTTTCGCACTGTACTCTCAGAGTTAAATCACTAATTACAAAACATATTTAATATGCAAATGAGCTGTTTATTAATTTGACACTGATCAATGCTTCATTGGACAATTAGATATCTATCAGATCAACATATGTAGCACGTTTTATCAAATTTAATGCTGTAATTTTGAAGTAATATCACCAATCACAAAATTGATTAAATATGCAAATGAACCCTTAATTAACTTGACACTGCTCAATGTTTCGTAGCACGATTAGATATTTATCAGATCAGTATCTGTAGCACGTTTCACCAAATATGGTGCCGTAATTTTAAAATTATATACTTAATTACTAAGTTCGTTAAATATGTAAATAAACCCTTAATTAACTTCACATTACTAAATGCTTTACAACACAACCAGGGATATCTGTCAGATCAGTATCTGCAGCAGATTTCATCAAATTTGGTGCATTTATTTCGGAGTTATATAACTAATTACAAAACTTTATTTAATATGCAAATGAGCTGTTTATTAACGTGACACTGCCTTGTGCTTCTCAGTACAATTAGATATCTATCAGATCAACATCTGACGCACGTTTCATCAAATTTAATGCTGTAATTTTGGAGTAATATCACTAATTATAAAGTTCATTAAATAAGTAAATGAACCCTTAATTAACTTGACACTGCTGAATGTTTCATAGCACAATTAGATATTTATCAGATCAGTATCTGTAGCACGTTTCACCAAATTTGGTGCCATAATTTCGGAGTTATATCCCTTATTACAAAGTTCCTTAAATATGTAAATGAACCCTTAATTAACTTCGCACTACTAAATGCTTTACAACACAGATAGCTATCTATCGGATCAGTATCTGCAGCTCATTTCATGAAACTTGGTGCAGTTATTTCGAAGTTAAACGGCTAATTACAAAACTTCATAAAATATGCGAATGAGCTATTTATTAACTTGACACTGCCAAATGCTTCTAAGTACAATTAGATATATATCGGATCTATATTTGTTGCATGTATCATTAAATTTGGTGCAAGAATTTCAGAGTTATGTCACTAATTACAAAAGTTAATTAAATATGCAAATGAGCATATAATTGACATGACACTCACAGAATCATCATAATGTTCTAAGATTGCAATCTGTGAAAAGTTTCATGAAACTTTGTGCAGTATTTCTTGTTATATGTCGACACTGTCATTACTGTCTCCATAGGAAACAATTATATGAAAAAATTGATATGTTATAATTTCATTAATATGCAAGCCACACTAACCAAAATCTATATGGTTCTTGCAAGAAGCATATGGTACCAGTCTTCCAAATCTGACATGAATTTGTTTAGGCGTTTTTGAGTTATTGTGTAAACAGACACACACACACGGACAGTAAGACAGACATTGCTATGACATTAGCTCACGTGTGTGAACACGTGAGCTAAAAATGGCTCCCCGTGTTGCATAATACACACCTCTGCCTAGCAAAACTTATGTGAAACGGCTGGGACATAGATGATTTCATAATAATGAGGTTCTACCGTCGGTAACTTTTAATTATTGAGGCAACTTGGTGAACGTAACATGTGTTAATCAAGATTGTACAAATATCTCAAATGGGCGGACACTAGAGAACTTGAGCTTTTAAAGGTCCATTGCTATCTGCAACTTTTGAAGTATTTTCCAGCTCATGTTAAAAATCCCATTCAATTGTTATACTTCAAAAGTCAGGCTTAATACAAAATGTTCATCTTGTCGACATGATAAGGGCTGTAAATAGTCTAATTTTATCGTTGAAATATGAATTGAAGTCTGGGTTAGAATTCATTCATTGCAAAATCGTGCACAATACGTTGTGTGCAATGGTTATACCTGGTATTATCTTATAGTGCGGATTTCAATAACTTTGACACGGAGTACAATAATTTCAGGTGTTATTGGACGCTATTTGACATTTGACCTTACAACACATTATTTCAACACGGGGATATCAAGAGATTTTCCAGTTTTACCAAAAATGCATCAAATCGTTGAATGCTTCACGCAGCAATTTGATTGAACTTATGTGCTACTGAACTACAATTTCTGAACAGGCACACTATGCTGGGCGGGTTGAAGTTTCGATTTTTGCGCTGACCGGACGCGCTGCTAGTGTTCCAATAAAGTCTGTTTGAGCGAACAAGCCTTGTCTTTACGAGAATTAAGCAAGTGGGAAATTTTAAGTATTTTTACTGGAGATAGTGATTATGATCTCGCAGTTTCACGTTCTGTTTTTGAAACGATTAGTTGCCATGATTGATTGTACTAACAGTTTGCCAAAGAAATAAATTTGCAGTTAATTGTTACAATAATTTGCTCCTGATGATGCCCTGCTACTTTATATTCGCAATCGGAAATCATTTTCGTGTTTTAATGTGATGAGGTGCTATTACCATCTTCTCATCCGTCTTCATAATTGTTTATGTTTTTTATGTAATGAAGTTATTGAAATCATCTGAAATATTTCGCTGTATTTAATTAGTGTATGCATATTGAATAATATACTAGGATGAGGCTGCATTCACAAACACCTCGGGAGGGTGTGTGTGAATTGACCGAGGGCGCTTGAAAATATCAAAGGTGTGTTTGGGAGCACCTGAAAGGATTTGGGACTTAAAGAGGGGGACTCGAAACAAACCTGTCTCTGATTGATATGAAATATGTGTATTGTTGTCAATTTAAACTATAACGTTTGGCTAATTTATTGGGTGGTTTTGTTTTGTGTATCCACTCCAGTTTCTTGTTCTACTCCATGAAGTGTGATAAAAAATCTAGCACAGCCATATGTGAACAGTCAGTATTGTTACTGTTTAAAATTGAATTCAAGTTCCGAAGAGAATCAATTTGTCATCTATAACAATGATTATGGTCTTTACACTTGCATATATTTGCCAAACTGAATTTTGTTATTCTAGCATGCTTTGGAAGTAGAACAAGAAACTGCAGTCGATACACAGAACAAAACATACTTGATTGCCCAGGGTACACCTAATGTCCCTTTTATACAAATACAAATATGTCCAGTTTTCCTGACATTCTGTTTCCAAACCTTTCTTATGTGATCGCAAAAAGGACAATAGCTGTAATGTTTACCTTCATTTATAGTTTGGCTTGAAATTGTGGAGAGAGCACTGTTATCGTGTATTGAGAAACTTATTTCAGCCAAAAAGTCAGTATGTAACAACACTTAAATATATACATGTATATTACAGATATAGCAGGTTTTGTCAAGGAAAATGTATAATACTTTACATGTAGACTACCATGAGAAGTCAGGGATCGAAATTAGCGGTAGTCCCACGTCCACAGACTACCAACTTTTCCCTGGGGCTACCAAAATTCATGAAATGGTAGCCCACACGGACTACCAAAGCCTAGGACATGAAGTTCAGTCAGAACTAGAACTTGGCTTGCGATGTCCTTCACTGGGACGAGCTGAATGCAGTCATACCCAACTAGCCAGCTATCTCGACACAGAAAGTCCAGACTATAACTTTGTTATGAAAATTGCAAAGTTTCAGTATCTGAACCTGTGAACTGATGTACTTCGTTGACAGGCACAGGAAATGATGGCCGATGGAAATGCATTTCGCTATATTAGATTAGTTAGATACTTTGCAAAGTTATTTACTCATGTATGTTCATTGTTGCATTTAGTGCATTCACTGATGCAATTCAGTTATGTAATTATGTAATTTTCCCACTTTGTACTAAGAGTACTATACCTTACAACACTCTCTGATAGTGTATGTTGAGTACTAATAAAATGTTACAAAAATGTTATATTTTAGATCATAATGTATCAATCACAGTTACACGGAAATTATTGTCTCCTCCCCTGCATAGAAAGCCCATGCTCTATTTTTAGCCCTGCTGTCTCATCGGATGAGAAAAAGTCGTTGTCATGGCGACTATCAAAATTTGCATACAACTCTGAGTATGAAACGGGATGTCAATAGGTCACCAAACTTTTGAGTGTCACAGCTGTCCAATCATAACTTATTACTGTTTCCTTCGGGTATTAAAGGTGTGCAAGTATTCACATCAGATGAATAGAAATTCACTTCATGGGCAGAATCTTGAAAAATAGGTCTTTTCTTGCCTGGTTAAGGAAAAAATATCCCAAAACTACAAAATGCATGGGCTACCAGCCATTGCCACTGGGCTACCAACTTCAGAAAATGGTAGCCCAGTGGGAAAAAAGTTAATTTCGAGCCCTGGAAGTGAAATAATAATTTTTATGAGAAATTCCAATTATATCATATTTGTTGTCCACATCAGAACTTTCAAAAACCCTATTTGAATCAAGGACACTTGTATCAACTGTCAAACACTTATAAAAGCACAGATTTAGTTAGTTAAGTATTGTAAAAGAGATATTCATAGTTTTCTCATAGACTCCCATATACATTGGATCAAATTTTCGGCAAAATTCAAAATGTGCATATATGCACTTGTAACCCCCTATGCTAATCAAGTACATTTATGTCAATCATCCAACGTCTATATATGCACATGAACAGTAAGTTTTACATTGGAAAAAGTTATTCATAGTTTTGTCGTAGACTTCACAACTCAACATTTTCGGTGAAATTCCAAAATTATATTTCTTTTACACATTCATGTTCATTTGTAACCATCGTATGCTAATCAAGTACATTTATATCGATTACTAAACGTCTGCAAATGCACAGATATTACTAGTTTTATATTTGAAAAATATTGTTTATAATTTTCTCATAGACTTCCATGTATGGTGAATCAACATTATCGATGAAATCCAAAAAGCAAATTTTATTGTACAAACATGCACTTTTTACGTGCCACTTCAAGCAAGGTACGTTTACATGAATTATCAAACACATATAAATGTGTAAATATAGCTTGTATTTAATGGAGAAAATGTTAATAGCTTTCCCAATAGACTCCAATGTATTATGATTTAATATTTTTGGACAAAGCACCATATCGGCCACATTTTACCCATCTTTTAGGGCCTACGGATGGGAACTTCAAAATTAAAGCAAGTCAGAAGGGGGGACCTGAACGCATTGTGAGTTTGTAAGGGGCATTTGAAAAAATCTGCGAACATTTTTTAGAATCTCCTGGGGCCCCCCCACCCCCAGGTGTTTGTGAATGCGGCCTTACGTCAACCAAATACAGATAGTTTTTGAAGAGTTCAAAACGTCAAACATTCATTAACTGGTGTAACATAACATGAAATTCAGGAGAAGCAGATCGATTTATTACGCACATACACCTCGGCTTTACATATCGCCTTGTCAGTGCTGTATTAGCTTTCAACCAAGGCACTTATAGTGTTTAATAGCGCTCCTTCGCGTCTATGATGTGCGCCATTCGCCTACTTGGCTGTTAAAGGGACAAATCGCTCTTTTTTTACCTTATTTTATGATTTTTTTTATAGGGAAGTAGTTTTTTTTGTTTCGCTTCTTGAAACACGCTAAAATTCTGGTCCACAGTGCACTCACTTCTTTAACTCTGCTTGCAGCCAGACAAGATTAAACATTCACTGAAAACATTTTTTACCTTCTGTACCAAAAAAATCAAGTTATACAACTTCCACCATGCATGGCAGAACATACACTGTCACAAAAGTTTGGACCTCATGCAAGCTTTTGTGATCAAATATTAATTGGCGGTGCCTTAGCAGTTTTCCTAATATTTTGGCAATGTTTATTTGTCATAGGAAAGCAAGTCGGAACAGAGAAGTTCATTTTGTGTGGAGGTCACAGATCAAATCATGCGTCTTGAGCAAAGGGGTAATTTTTGACACCTTTCCAGTTATGTACCAAGGTCATTTTATACCCTGTCTGAGTTCATGTAAATATTCCAAATTTTCTTGATATGACAAAGAGGTAAAAAAGAGTGACTTTGTTTCTTTGTCCATATTTTGTATGGTCTTAACTTTGTGTAGTACTCTTGACCTTATCCATATCTTGTACAGTCTTTGGACAGGACTACACATACTCTGCATTCTAGTTCGTGCCCGACATCGATACTGGTACATATTAAAATGGACACCATCGCTACTATAAAGTTGTTAAAGAACAAACACTATCTTAGTTTGTTGTCACGGACAAGCGTTACCTCTAAAGCCAAGACATGTTGGTTCAACGCTCGCGAGGCGCATGCGAACAGCAAGGGTATACTCATATGTACAGCGGTTTTGACCTCATTGAACACTCATACCTGTCCCCAAATCGGGGGTTTGAGTGCCCTGTCCCCGGACATTTGACAGCTTCTCAAATTCCCACGAACACTTTTTTCGAACACTGTAACACTTTGTACAGTTATCTGAATGTAACATCTTGTACACGATGGAGGAGGCAATGATAGGCCAGTGGCTAGAGCAGTGGACTCACGATCACGGGATGGTGAGTTCGAGCCCCGACATGGCCATGGTGTTGTGTCCTTGAGCAAGGCTCTTTATTCCTCATTGCTTCTACCAACCCAGGAGTGATGGGTACCTTGTAGGACAGTGGTTGTAATGTGTGCGTTTAGCTCTGCTGCGCTTATTGGCTGCACATGTGAGCTGATGTTTGCTCCCCAGGAAGTTGAGTGGTATCATATTAGGTCCAGTGACCAGTGTTAATAATAATTGTAAAGCGCCTTGAGCACATGTACCTGTGGATATGTGCGCTATATAAGAACCCATTATTATTATTCTTATTAATGTTGTTATAATAAGTCGTAGAGAAAGGTAACACTTGCCTTGCTTTGGTTCGACACATGTTTTCCCGCAGTCCGTGTCACAACACTTCAAATTCGTAGGACACTCAGCGTCGCTGTTACATACCATATCACAGGAACTGGTGATTTCACTCAGTGGACAATGACCGGGCTTCAGACCTAATTTTCCGACGAGTCAAGGGTTAAGGGAAATACTATTATATCTCGAGAGGGTGAACTAATGACAAACGATGGGAGCAGAATTTATGACTCCCTTGCTATTTTGGTAAGAAGTTATTCAACAGACTAGATTCTAAAAAAGGGCAGAATTTTTAGGGGAAAACGTATATACATGCACTGTCGACTTCGAAGACAAATGTTTAAATCTTGTGTGTATTTCTTTTTTCTGCCCCCTCTAAACAAGAAATAATGGTCAATTCCTTTCCCTTATATAATGGTTACTATTTGTAACTCATGAACGTAGCGGTAATGTAATTTTGGTGTCAGAAAATGAAATTTCGTTGTCAGAAATCAACATACAATGGATAAAACTAGTGACAGACATGTTGTGTGAGAGAGAGAGGCAGAGAGAGACAGAGAGAGACCGACAGACAAACAGAGGGGAGACAGACAAACAGACAGAGACATACAGAGAGGGGAGAGACAGAGATAGACAGACAGAGACAGAGATTGAGAGACTTTGATGAAAAGTAAACCTTTTACCTTTACAAACAGGTGGATCTCTATTCGGAGGAGTTGCCGTTCTTGAAATAAAGTTGCCATAAGCGTTAACGCATCCACAGATACCGTTATTGTAGCATTGCAAGGGTTTGAAACGTCCATCTTTCTCACAGTCATAGCCTCCGCCCACATACATCTCCTCAGAGAAGTTGTGCTTTGCCATAAGAGATTCAACCATCGCCACTAACTCATTACAGTATCGAGGTTCTTCGCCTTTCACAAGAAAATTGCCTGTCAGGTGACAAGAAAAGCGGGCGATGAAGGAAGCGAAACATCTGTGAAAGCGTTTCCAGCACTTAATTTCGTTGATTTCCTTCCTAAATCGTCAGACATGTTCTGTCTCAGAACACCATATCGTCTCGTCCCCATCCCAGGCAAGTAATTTTAGTAAGGTGTCCGTTGTTGACAGATGTTCGGACTTTGATAGCCTTACCATTCTTCTCAGGTCTGCAGCTATTAATTTATATGAAGTAATCTTGAAGATACGGTTATCATAATTTCATTGGCTTTTCTTTTCAAAAATGTCTTTTTTTCCAACATACGAATAATGACTGGCATTTTTATAGTATTTTATCTGTAAATATTAGATCATTGTAAATATTTATAACCCTGGATTTTCACACTTGATTATGAAGGACAAATGTGGGAGCAACTTCCATTTTCAAAAGATGTCTTACATGCTACTTTCAGGTATGGCATAAACTTTTTTAACTTAGTTTTCATGACACTGAATCGCCGAAAACCGGCGTGCTTCCTTTTCGGAGTAGTTCCCCAAGGTTGTATTTTTGAATGATCAGTAAATGTTTAACATGTTTGCAGTCAAAGTGGTATATGCATTGACTATCGACGGAAAGCCTGTATCTTTATATGGTTGGCAGGGAACGATGTTGTTTCTCAAACGTTCGAGGGCGTATTAGACGAAGTCCAAGTTTGATTATGACGTTACTTACCGATGGCATTACTTGTTACTAACGGACCGAAGACTCCGAACAAACAGATGAAGATTACGAAGCTCATCTTTGATGCGAACAACACAACAATTTGGTTCAGTTGTGTCACCGTAGACTCTTGTAAGCTTTTATTAATTTTACGAAAGGTTAATTGCAGTAAATTTCTTCCTGGCATGATTTCCGTCTCGATAGTGTCCGTTTGACCCGATTGATCTTTTCAGGATAATAATCAGTCTGGCACCCACTTGTAATAGGCTGTAAGATTATAAATCCCCGTCGACAAGTATTAACTACGACACAACGGAAATTACTATCCTCAAATAAATTGAGTAGCCATTGCCTGTGACACATATTCTAAGTGCAAGAATGAGACGTTCACCTACGAGGAATCAAGCAGGTAGTCGGTTTCGAAGGGCCGTGACATTCGACATGCAACTGGAGAGGAGTTTGGAATAAGTTGTTGTTGTTGTTGTTGTTGTTGTTGGTGGTGGTGGTGGTGGTGGTGTTGTTGTCGTTCATAATAAGCAAAAATTCACACATACGCATGATTATCACAAAAGAAGGAATATAGAAGAAGAAAATTATTGCCCTGCCAGTATCACATCGAAAAGAGATAGATATTTGTCTGTGATTGACCGTGACTCTGATTGTTTTCATGAATTTGAATTGTCACTTTAATAGAAAAGTTTCCATGAGAACACTAGTAATGGCGATTATGGCACGATTACACGCAAGCGCACTGCAAAACAACCTCGCGTTCTCCATAACAGTCCTTTGACTGGTTGTTTATGATCCACAGTTACCTTTGAAGATCAGTATGTAAAGATGGTGTTGGTGGGTTTCAGTCGTGGTTATCAAGACTGCTTGTCAAGCTCCATGGTTCCGCAATTGTCTCATCGGTTTTCATCAAGTCCAACACCAAAACGATTGTCGGGGAGCAGTCATTGAAAATTTTGAGAAATTGATGTGTTAAATAGTGCAATCTGAGAGGTGTTTCAATTCATTTTGCACCAAATATTCAGTACCCCTGCTTTCTCTCCACATTTTGAGCAACCCCCCTTGTATCTTTTAATTTCAATTGAGTGACCCCCTCACATTCCTCCGACTCCCGAGGCCATAAAAAATGACGGCTCCGTTGTCTTCGTGGTCGTCGCTTTCATCATCAGAGCAGCAGTCAGAGCAGTAAAATACACGACCTTAATTGTGCATCAGCAAGTATAAATAAAAATTATTAGCGACGATGTAATTTCATATGAACGTTATGGCAGCATGTCACCAATTTACTTTTGATGGAACAGCAGCCATTAGAAAAGTGATACTCAAAACCAATTGTTTTAAAAGTACGACCAACGTATTCGTCGTTGCCATTAAACAAAAAGCAATTATAAACTTTTAAGTATCAGATATTGCAATTGCTACACTCCATTCCACTCCATCCCATTCCAATCTATATCACTCATCGGTGTTTTAAAACGGTGGTGTGTGAGATACTCAGAGGCCAAGGTACTAGGAAATTTTAGTACAGTTTTTCCGGGAGTGGCATCACAGACCATTCCATTTGTGGAACAAATCACATCGAATATGTACAGGCTCTAAAAAGTAATAACTATAAAGTGATAATTATACATAATTCCAGTGTATTTTTCTATATAATACAAGTGTTTTTCGCTGAGAGATATAAGCCATAGGTGAGAAGTTGTTTGGCTCCGCGAAAAATACGAGTATTCAATGACGTGAAAGAGAGATAAATGCCATGTGATTGTAGATTTATCACATGAACAGTCTTCTTGCTTTTCATTCGATGTGGATGGATAAAACTTAATTGTGACAGATTGCAAAATAATGTCGCAATCTTAACGTTATTTCCCGGGGTTGCTTTCATTTAATGAGTAAAACGGCCCATCGCCAAGGAGATATGCAAATACTTTACATGGTACTTTCACTGTTTCTATGATAAGTCCGATCAAGTTGAAATGTTGATACACCTAACGACATCTTTAACAATCAAAGATACGGATTCCGTCAAGTGAACTTGTCAATTATTGTCTCGCGCAGTTCCGACGCCAAAACAAGTCGGCCATCGGCGGGTATGGTAGAGACAGGTTTAATTAAGTTAGCGACTGACAGCTACAGTAATCAGAGTTAGAAAATTCTTAGTTTGCCGTCCTTGGATTTTTGAAAAACCTACCAGCCAGCGAGCCAGAGAAAAAACAAACACAGACAAAAAACACAAGTGTTTTAACATAAATTCAATTTTTATTTGGTTTTCTGTAGAAAAATAATATGTTTATTTGAATGAGATATGATCAGTGAACTTATGGCTACAAGCATCAAAATGGTATACCTCATTGCATGCTTGTGGCCACAGTTTTCTGCTGCTGTCACCGGTCTCGGCTGGTGTAAACTCGCAAGTCGCGATCCCGGTCGTCAATTTTTACATCTTAAGAAGTCATCATTATTTACGGCCTGGGGGTCGGAGGAATGTGAGGGCCGGGGGTCACTCAAAAAATTGAAAGCTACAAGGGGGTACAAAATGTTGAGAGAAAGAAGGGGGTTACTCATGTTTTGGTGCGAAATGCATTGAAACACCTCTCAGATTGCACCATTTCACAAACCAATTTCTAAACATTTTCGATGCGAGAGGGGGAACCCCTTTCCCCCTTGGGGTATTCTGACAGTTTTACTCAGTAAAAATACACATTGAAAACACCTCTTAGATTGCACCATACTGCACCATTGCACACTTCAATTTCTGAAAATTTTCCAGGCAAGAGAGGGTACAACCCCTCTGACACTTTCCCCCTCAGGTTCCCGCATGTTCTCCCTTCTACTTTCAAACTCTACCCCGTGAGATATGCTAGTGAAGACCTTGTCATGGTACCCATCCATATTAAATAATATACTATATGGTTGGATGATGGGTATAATGTGACGTTTTATATCTATATTTTGTTGTGACTTTGAATTTCATTTTGTTGGTTTCATCTTTTTCAACCGTCATGAGATATAACGGAGGAT
>LD353770.1:34457-46300 GCA_001465055.1 Ptychodera flava | reverse complement strand
GTGTATAACTGAACGGGGAACAATGAAATATTTCAGTCGACGTCAAAAAATTGTAAGCAGAATCGGAGGATGCAAATGTCAGTCGAACTCTAAGAGCAGAATTTAGACAAAACCTGATAAATCTACATTATTTTAGGTAGTCCGACTACAAGAAATTATGCTGATCTACTTTACTCTCCTCCATGCCTAGAAATGATAACCTGTAGGTCTGAGTTAGCAAATTGTCGTAACTTTAGTATTGTCTTCTATATGAAATATGACGTTCAAAAAATAATTTTCTTCATCGCTAAATCGTTTAAATGTGGCCTCATTGAATAATATCTGCAATATTTCGTATCTTCCTCCGCCAGTTTGCTTAGCAATTGAAGGAGAATAGTGGCTCACTATCCCCTCTCATTTGAATCAGGCATTTTAGATATTGTAACTAAGAACACAACGGAGAAAAAGTAATAAACGTGTAATCCGCTCGTTGCAGAAACGTCGGCACTCCTTGTGCGCGGACACAAGAAATCTATGAAAAAGTAAGTAAAAACTCGGCTGTGAGCTTAGAAATTTCGTTTGATCAAAACTTCATAATCGTAGAAATGTTAAGTAAACATTGCCAGTGTGGCTGACGTCTTTTTGTTGTTCTCTGGATCTATATTTGACCATCTTTCGAAAGTAAGCCTTCCTCTCCATCTTTTCCAGAAACTTGCACCTTTCAAGTTAGATCTTTTTTCCCCTCACTATGTATATTTCTTTGTTTCTATTGCTCGCCTCATCTCCCCTTCTTACCTGTAAGGCATGCTGTTTGTCTTCATTCAGTAATATTCTCTTCCGAATTCGCCTTTACCAACTCCTAAATCTGGTGTGTATATGAACAAGGCAAAGGAAACAGTGTGAGATATCCGTTTTTCGTGGAATGGTCGTGTATTGTTAAAGACCAATAAGAGTTGTCGACACAGTTTCGTTGCGTCTTCGTTGTCTTGGTAGCATGATATTTTCTCGTCGTCATGTCTGTTTCTGTAAGGTTTTAAAATAATTAGATGATGTCCCCTCCTCTATATACGAATCCTAACATGAATACAATCTGTTCAGATGAGATCAATAGACAACTCCAGGGCAACTCTCAGTGCATACTACATAGAGATTTGCTATAGAGAAATATGTCGTAGCTTTGTATGTGCTTCCCAGTATTTTCGTTGCGTCTGAAAACTCATGTCGAAAGTGTGTAGTGTCAAGCATTAAGCTTATTGTTGAAAACTGAGTCTCAATCTCAATAAGGGAGCATTCAGTAATTACAGGGTGGTGTAATGTGTAATGTAAAATGTGACCCTCCCCCTCGTCCGGCATTCTAAAGCTTGACCCTTCCCCAATCACTGCAGTATTCTCCCCCGGAATAACTGAAACAGTATAATTTACATAACAATTAGTTTAATTGGATATCGGTGACAAATTTCACCTTTCAACCCATCATGTCAAGGCACTTCAGCAATTTTAGATCTGACGCTTCGCTTCTCGATCATTTTGCTAGCACAGAAAGCTCTTACACAACATGATCAGGAACTATTTCATTCATCAGGGTTCTACATGCAGCTCCTTCTGAAAAATAGAATATGATTTGTTTGTTATATAGTATTATCACGACTGAACTGGACCGTACCCAAACACGTCAATGACGAAATGAGAAGAAAGCAAAATATGAAATAAATTATGCAATAGATAAATAAATAGTGGAACGCATTGTTGGTAATGTCAACGTAAAATAACGGCATATCTCTTTTTTGGAGGATATGTGCCCTTAACTGTGGGTCCGGTGGTGGGTTTAAAATCGTAAAAGTCAAAACCAACCCGTAAAAGGCGGGAATCCAGTCTCAGGAAACACCACAGCTATATGGACCCACAGCTAGCAGCGACGCTGACAAAAATAATTTTGGCCCCGGTTACTCTAGGTTATGGACTGGACATATTGAGCTTGCCTCCCGAAACCATTCGGATACATGAAGTAAACAACTGAAACAATGGTACAAATGCGTGTCAAATTCCACCTACAAGCAGTTTTACGTCTCAAATACGTACTATGGAACGGGAAAAGAGGAAACTAGGGGACCTGGATTAATAGCGATTGCCAAGCTTTGGTACATCAAAGCTAGACACACTCTGCGATGCGAATAAAAAGTTTAGATTCCTTATCCGCACCACTGCTGTGCGAATAACATCTTCCTTTCAAAAAAGCATCGGTGAAATGTTGCTTCTCGCCGAGGACTCGGAAGTAAGTTTGGGCCGTGGCAGGGGAGGGGCAGGGCCAGGGTGTAGCAGGGCTACGGATCTGCATCAAATATTTTCCGCTATGCCAGTGGGAGGGCAGTTACGAACAGCTGTACTTTTCCTCCAAATTTTTAGGTCAAGGTAAAAAATATGTAAAATTAGTATATCAGTATCAGCCTTCAAAACATGTTTTGTGTTAATTTTGTAAAATTGACCGAATTTACCAGATGGCGGCACCTGATTTTGGTCAGGGCCATAAGCCCCCAGGCGCAGCGTTGGCGATCCGGTGTTCTGCTATCTATCCTGCTACCATCTATCCTGACATTTCTCATTTGCATACATAAATTGCGTGTTTCTATTGATATGCAAATGAGAGGATAGATAGCAGCTATATCTGCCATCTATTTTCCCATGCTATCTATCCTTCCAAGCTTACTAAGGGACGGTTCAGAATTTACTTCCAGGGGGGCTGGAGGATTTTCAGGGGGGGGGCACCCATTTTTCCCAAGAAAAATTAGGGGGGGGGCAGACAAAAATACCAAAATCTTTTAGGGGGGGGCAAGGAAAAAAAACATCAATTCAATATTTGCCAAGAATTTCTGATCTCGACAAAAGAGAACCATAGATGCTACTTGGGTGACAGATAAACTCAACATGTTTAGTTAAACTCCTTAGCTGCCAAATTCGATATTCAAAGTGATTTGTCTTATGCATCTACTGCAGTATCTTGTTCTCCTTCCTGAAGCGTCATGAAATGTCCAGTATTTAGCATGTCAACACAAACCATACAGTTAACAGTCAGGGTTGTTTTTGTTGAAAAGAGATCTCGGATCAAGTCCAGACTAGAATTCATTTGTCAACAATAACAATGGTCATTTATGTTCACACTGGTATGCTGCTAAATACAGCATTGGGTGTTCTATGTAGTGATAGAATAACAAACAAATGCTGATACACCGAGTTGAACATTGAACAAATGCTAAAAATTACAGCAAATGTCTTTTTAAGGTTGGGTTTACCTTGTAGCTTGTAAAGCAGTTTAAAGTTGTGTGATAAAGAAGTGTTAATTTATGCAAATATATGCAAGTCACCTGATTTCTTGGCTTCTTTTTCCTTCCAATTTCAAAATTTCCAAAGAATTTAACTCCACTCCGGCAGGGTCAAATTATCTGAAATTTTCACATTATGTTTTTTAAATGCTATGTAACAAAGCGACTATAAATTGGTTTTGTTTGGCAATAAAGCTCTTACATTTTTAATAAGAGGCATTTTGAATAAGAGGCATTTTAATTTTGCTGATCATGATTTTGATCAATTATTAGAGTGTCAGTCTTTAAACCCCTACAATTTAAAAATTGGATGGATAATACCAAATAAAATAGTTGGTTTTTTGCTACAAATACTCTCCTTTCAGAAAATACTGTCTAGTTTTGGACTTAAATTAATTTTTATCAATAATACCAAAATTGAGGTTTTTTACCCCAAATATACACCCACTTCATCCTTTGAGTAAACTAATGCTACCATAATAAACTTTAGA
The DNA here is from genome assembly GCA_001465055.1 of Ptychodera flava. NCBI lineage: Eukaryota > Metazoa > Hemichordata > Enteropneusta > Ptychoderidae > Ptychodera > Ptychodera flava. The sequence continues at coordinate 42,513 of LD353770.1, read as the reverse complement.
GTCTCTGCTTTTGAAAATATATGGTATGAGGGGTTTCCTTGTCACCTTTGATGAGAAATATTGCTTTGAAAAAAAACTGTGTTGGCAACATGCAGCTCCACCTTAATTCAGACAAAACGACGTGCTACTCTGCCACTTCTTAAAGTAACATGGTCACGTTGGTTCTCTGGGATTTTGTCAGTGTCAGTGTCTGTGTCACTATCATATTCAGAACCAACACCATCATCATCACTCTCAATGACCCTAATGACAGAGGTTTCCAATTCAGAGTCACTGCTATCTGACTCTGACTCATCTGTGACATAAGTTGTTACAATATCTTTCCCTGACAGTTTTCTTAAAGTGAATGAAGGTTGTGCATGTATATGTGCGGTTATAATTTGAACTTTTTCAGCTTTCAATTTTTTTTTGTTTTGGTAATTTATGTTTATCAAGGTATTTATCTTATTCTTTTACGTTTAAATTTTGAAGCCTTCCCAATCAAGAGCAACTTTAACCAGTCATAGTCCTCGTATTTTTTATCCTCTCTTCTTTTCTACTCCTTTTTTCTATGTTTCATTCTCATCAATTTTACCCTTTCTAAATTTTTTAAATGTTCTACATAACTTTTTACAGTGCTTACATCTACTTATAAACTTTTTTGAAAATAAATTATGGCCGTCTCATCTTCAAGTTGCTTTTCAGCAAATAGTTGTTTAATGTTGAAAATAAAACTATTATGTATTACTGTCAAAAATATATGGTGAAAAATTTACAAAAGGGTTGATTTTCCAATAATCCTGTATGTGCATCCAGAAGATCATGTGGCACTGCATCAATGCTATGGTGTCGGATTGTTGAAATATTGTGTACCCAAGAAGTTTGCTGTTGTCCAAGAAGTGATCTCAGTGTGTATGAGGCTTGTTTATAGAGGAGGAGAAATATGGATAGGCTTACAAATTGTGTATTGATGCTAACACTTTTGTGTCCCATTCATTCTGATATGTATAATCAAAGATTTTTCAGTGGCGGCTGGCAGAAAAGGAAAAAACAACAAATTAACATGTGTTGTTTCGTGTCATCTGAAAACATGCGCATCATGACTATTTTAAAATTAAAGTTTGTTAAAAAAATTTGAAATATGAATGCTCTGTCAATTTTGAAAAATACTGCTGACAAAATGTGAACTTTGACTTACACAGGGTTATCTGAATTTTAATATGAACATTGGATTGTGAATGGAATGAGCAGAATAACATGTGAATTCATGTTTTGGATAAGGTGTTTTGTTCAAGAAATGTTCTAAATATTCCTCAGCATTGTTGCTTTCAGTGGCAGCTACTTGGTTTTATGACAATCAAATTAGAAAAAAAGAGAAAAGTAGAAACAAGTTGGCTTTCACCAATTTTAATTCCTAATGTTTAAAACTTTCACGGTGAGTCTGCAAATATTCAGCATCATCAAATGAAAATGTATGCTGAACTTGTGCATGTACATGTACATCTCTTTCCAGAAATATCTGGATATCTGCAAATGATGTACCATTAAACTTCAAGATATATATCACTTTGCCAATTATCTGCTCCTCTGATTTTCTGTTCACCATTTCTAACTGACATCTTTGCTTGTCTTTGTGTGCATCATATGTATCAGTGAGACATAACGAAAAAAGTATTCATATTTAGTAATCAACTTTTCTTCAGAAATTTACAACCAGATATGTTTATTGCTACCCTTTCCAAAAGTGTGCCACTTGCAGTCCCTGCAAATCGTTCTTTTTATTGTCACATAGCCCTGAAATGATTTGTTATATCATCGATTAAATGTCCACTACAGTTCCTGCAACTTGTTAGACTGGATATGTTTATAGTGTGTAAGCATGCATGTATATATTAGAGGGGCCCATGGAAAAAAAACAGGAAAGATGAGGGGGCATAGATTTTTTTTCTATGATTTACTGGGGGGCCGTGGAAAAAAATCACCCAGAAAATAGAAAATCCTCCACCCTCCCCCTGGAAGTAAATTCTGAATCGTCCCTAAGTAAGCTCCGTATGCGTTTCTCAGTTGTATTCATTGAGGGCAAAAGTCGCCCATGTTATTCATTGCAAGTGAAATATTTCTTTTTAAGGAAACCGTGACAACTGTAAGAAGGTAGTCGGCAGATTCATCAAGTTATTCGCTGTACTTCATGGTCGATCTGCAAATAGGACACAGTCTCTCCTTGTGGAGTGACCGTGGATAGGACAAATAGACTACTCGTCATCGATGTAGCCCTAAATTAGTGCAGAGCATTGTTCAATTTGCTACAGGAAACACATGTTTTAGGAAACATTCGATTTTTTTGTATCTTTATAAACATGTATACATTTGTCAAATGTTGTTTTCTTGGGGTTGCAATCAAGACATAAACATTCAATGAAAGTATACACAATAATGATTACAGTTTCGAAAAAAACAAACAAATGATAATAGCAATACCAGTTACTCCTTGAATTGAGCTTGATCCTGGGTACTACAGTGCATTGACTAAGTAATTAATTGCGCTACCAAATAATATCAAATATAAATCTTTTCTTTGTTCACACCAAGTCAGAGTTGACAATTTACCTGCTGTATACCTTCCCATTGGTAAACTTTTGAATTTAGTCCTCTAGGCCTACATAAGCTTATAGGCCTAATGCACAAGAAAGGAACTTTTTAAAAATGACCAAAACCATGTCTCAATTCAATCCTTGTGAATTTTTTCATTCCGAAGCACAGAGCTGTGAACATCAAGGTTGGTTTCATTCATAATTCACTATCATTTTTACCAAATCAAACTATTGAACGTAGAGCCAACTCCCTTGCCTTTTTCACTTAAATAAAGGCATCTCGGATCTCGCCAGAACCTGTGACGGAACCAATCGATTATCTTCACTGAGTTAGGGTGCATTATTCATTCATTCTTTTTTTCGAAAATGGCGGATACAGCCGACGCGAAAACGTGCCTGTCTCATTTCTGCAAGAAACTTCCAAAAACGGTGAGATATATCACGTTGTATGGGTACCTATGTTGTATTGTATTGAAGGAGAAGTACGATGTCATTGTTGGCTGAGACCTTTGTCTGCCCACCTTTGTAGTAGATTCATTCAATGCAGTGTTTTGTCAAGGTTTGTGAACATCGCCGGATAAGGGAGGCCGGGTCTTGTTATCTTATTATGGGGAACCCTGGTAACGTAAACAGGGCAACTCCGGTGAAATTTCATTGAGTGCTGACCTTATAAAAAACACTGCAACTTGCAGTGAATGATAAACATGTGATAGAGGGACTGTGAAATGACATACAAGCGACGGCGCTGGTTCCACACATCGTATTTTTTATTTATTTATTAGCCGTGTTCACAATAATGACATTGGCTCAGAAAGAAAGAGAAGGGGAAGAAAATGTATAACACTGAAAAGTTATGTATGCCCAGTGCAGTCAACCGCTCGTGTACTCGCACCAGTAGTAGCCACTATAGGGAAAAAGTGCGTGACCAGAGTGAGAAACTGACGCTTTCTCGCAATCGGTGAGAATCTGTTCTTATTCTCACCGCTGTCGGTGAGAAAATTTTAATCTCCACTGGAGATTGGTGAGAAATGCATTCCTTAGCGAGAATCAAGTGTGAGAACAAATTCTCACCGGTGAGAATGGAAATTCTCACTAAGTACAGCGAGAAATAGCGCTGTTCACGGTTACAGGTGTGTTACTAAATATAGCTGTACGCGCGCGACATCGGACACGCAGCTTGAAATGCGGACAAATTTTATCAATGTTGCATGCGTGGCTGTTTGTGCAGCTTGTACTGTGGGTCGTGAATATGTTTTTTAGTATTCACTGTTACACTAGCAGTCGCCCCCTGAGATGTGTTTTCGTCGTTCTTGCATGCGTAATTTTCAAAAGCGTAATCTAAAAATGCGGACAAATATTTATTTTTGCATATTAATGAGAGAACAGTGACGTAAACTCTGAACGGCCCTATTCACTGGCGAGAATCATCAAGACTCTCCTTTCGGAGTCTTTATGATTCTCGCCAATGAACGGCGAGTCTTGATGATTCTCACCAGTGAATTTCAATTCTCGCTGTATACTTAGTGAGAATTTGTTCTCACACTTGATTGGAGATTAAAATTTTCTCACCGACAGCGGTGAGAATAAGAACAGATTCTCACTGATTGCGAGAAAGCGTCAGTTTCTCGCTCTAGTCACGCACTTTTTCCCTCTGTTGAGCTAGTACAGTAGCTCGAGGTTTTGCCTGGGTGGACTGGTTTTGCCGTCCGGCCCAAACACCCAGGCAAAACCTCGAGCTACTGTACTGCAGCTAGTGTACTCGATGCACCTCTCCGTAATAAACACTGAACACTCAGGGTGTGTTTAATAGAGTGTTGTACATCTCAGGCGATGGTAGTCCGAGTCAAGGTGAGCGAGGTTTACCCCAATGTGGGACCATAGAGGTAGCTTTCTACCTCCATGGTGGGACCATGGAGCTAGAAACGGACCAAGTGCTTGATACACAGGCAGGTACACTGGCTGGAGGACAGAAATTCAAATTTGAGCAGAAACTGCACTATTGTGGCAGGTCACAATCGCAGGTCACATTGTGACCTATATTTTCATCGCTGATGTATACAAAATACACAAGACATTTTTGGGCATCGCAAATCTGTCATTATTGTATAACAATCCGTTGTACAATACAAAATCAGTTTGTTTGTATGTAATGTTGTTTTGCCAGCACTGGCACTCAACTCAGTGTAGCGTATACATAAGCTCACGGTCCAAACACTTTGCCACACCATATCCAGTTTGCCCAACACAACTTCGTCCCAAAACCAATTCATACCAAAACCACCTTGTCCCAATTGTACTACCTCGTCCAACACCACTTTGCCCCCAAGTACCACCTCGTACTAAAACCACTTCATCCAAAGTATATTACCATTAACTCGTTCTAAAACAATTATGCCATGATGAATCATAACGTTGTTTTTACCTGCAAATTGGAAGCATTTAATGTAGGTATGTTTTCAGGATTTTTACTAGTCCAGGAATTTGTCTACACTTGATCGACATGGTAGACTTCACAGAGGAATCAATGATGGTACAAATGATGATAAATATGGGAAATCTCTAGTACTGTGTGCATATGTAAATGGTGTTTGTTACGCAGTGTGGTAAACCTTGTTTGCTACAGCCACAGCAATGCATTGTGGGATAACTGGGGAAAGGTCTATTCACAGCTGCAGTGCCGTGTGCATCTTTGCTTGCCACAGTCTCTTGTCCGGGCAGCTGGCAGTTAGTGGACGACTAGTCAAAGTAACGGACTGTGCCAGCAGATGATGTGCTTTGTGTTGTTACCAACTGCGCCTGTGGTTGGAGGCGGAGCTAGTTGGTAATGACCACAGGCATTCGTTTAGCTGGACAGTTGCCGTCAGTAAGACTATGTCAGGCAGGCTGATGTAATAGAGAAATCACCAAGGTGTGAAACAAGCCCAATAAAAAAGATCTGCAACCAAAGTTTTTGACGGGCCCTTCACGCCGCGAAAATAACCAGAACACTATACTCATTGACCTTGCTGGTTTTTATTATCTCAGAAATCTCATTGATGTATGGATTTTTTCAGTTGTTTTGAAGAAATGCCTGTGTTTTAAGACCAAACATCACTATTTGAACAATCACAATCAATCAGGCAACCTTACTATCATGACATATCAAAGCCAATCACACATGCTGCAGTAATATCCGCCCATCTGTGTTTATTCTTTTATTCCCGCCTGAGTAAATTTTTGGATAAAATGACAGTGTGAAATGGCAGACAAGTCTTGCAAAAATTCCATTATAAGACTGTCTAGTACATCGTCTAATTCTAGCTAGTGACTGTATACTTTCTAACAAGTGATAGAAAATTTGTTTTGTATTTTCAACTCAAACAGTACAACACAATCAATAGTAAAAGTTCTGTCTCTTTTCACTTGCATGTCACCAAATGTTCTGGTATACGATGGATGCAAACCAGGAGCTGCATGCACACCTGAATGGTTCAGTCAGTGAGAAAACAATAATGAACTTAGTCAAGCTACACTCTGCCAAACAGCAAACCAACAACAACAACTTTGAACACTTGCTGACAACCTTGAAGAAAGGACAAGAGAGATCATTAGAAGAGTAAGAGCTTCATCATTGTGTTTCACTTTCTATCTTGTATTGTGTGTCCATATCCTTTGCCAGTGTTTCATCACTGGATCATTGAAGTGTTTATTTTTCAATTCTCAACCTTACAAGCTGATTTAAACCTTGTCCCACAAGGCATATCTGTCAGTATTCATCACATTTTGTGTGTAGCATGGTATGACAGAACCTCATTACCTCATGCAGCATTTCGAAGAACACTGAAGTTATGTTATTGAGTGATGCGGCATATCCTGTGGTACTACTTTTCACAAGCAAAGCATGTGAAAGTGTTGCTATGGATACGCCGCATCACTCACTTAAATAACGTCATTATCTGCACAATGTCATAGGGTTCTGTTATCATTACATTTATTTATCACATATTAAAAAGTATCACAAAGTATGACATAATAAAGCCCAGTGATCCACTGTCATGACATACTCAATATATGAGGTCTATGATTGGCTTAGCTGTATTCATATGTAAATTTTCTATAGAGGTCAGCATCTGTTGCTCTCAAAGGGCGTTCTATTATGCACAAAAAACAACGCATGGATAGAGTGTGCATATCAAGCATTTTGACTTTTATTTTACAAGAAAACTTGTTGTTTAAATGCCATAGGTTACTTTTAAACAAACTGGGAACACAATATAGTTTGTAATGGGTTTAATACTCAACTAGAACCATCAAAATGTTGAAAACAGCAAACATTTTGGTCCGAATCATTAGAATAGATAACAGAGTCATCACTGTTTTATATCAGAGAGACATATTTACAAACAGAAAGTAGTTCCCCTGGAAGACCTTGTTTTTTTAAAATTTGCATAATTAAAATGTCATTTGCATATAGCCTGGTAAAAAAATACCAGTTAGTCATGCAATGTATTTATCCAATATTTTACAATTTTGGGCACTTTTAAGTAAATATTGCAATGAATTTTATATCAGAAGTAATTTGAGTATCCCTTGAACGTTATTTGTGTGTAATGGGGAAACAAATGTCATGGGATTATCTGTGTTAATAAAGACACAGGTTTACTTTCATTTTTGCTAATTGTACATCAGCTTGTAAATATATAGGTTTTATTTTTTCTCATGCAACATTCTGATGGATACAGCAATACATATGAAATAATATACAGTATAGTACGGATGATTTTGTTTGTATGTCTACACAACGTGATACACTTGATTAATTGTAAAGATCACAGACAACTTATGGAAAGTAATTATTTTTTCATGACTTTGCTAAAGATTATGTAGTCATTTGTACTGACTTGAATAATCGACAAGATACTCAACACTTAAAAAAAGGATTTACATAGATCATAAATGTATAACCTGATCACCACACCCTGTAAACAAGTTAATCACCATTCGTAACAAATGGTTTGGGCCAAACCACGGTGATGAAAGGGGTGAATCTACTTCATGCAAGCAAATTTACTCCTGCCAATGGAAAAGCATATTAATCTGTAAAAGACTATAATGGTTATTAAAAAATGGCAATTATCATTTAATCAATACTGGTAGTCCAATATCTTCATTATGATTGACTTCAGCAATTGACTTCCTGTTTCTTCAGAGCTAACTCAAAAGTACTTTTCTTGTCTTTCATAATAATAATAAAAATAATTTATGATCTAGAATAAGGGCTATGTAAGCAATACACCTCCCATCAGAACTTCATGACAAATCTATTTCTCAGTGTTGCCTTTTCCAATTTCCATTCAATCATTCGGCTCAACTTGATTTTTATGCTCAGCTTAGGGGACACTGGTAAAAGAAACTTTGAACCCCAAGCATGGTTGCTTTAGTTCATCAAGGCATTACCTTGAAAAGTGACTTAAGAAACTTGTTTAATATTTTACTGGATTGACCCT
>LD353770.1:0-18879 GCA_001465055.1 Ptychodera flava | reverse complement strand
AAGCCTTGTCGCCTTCATGAACCGTTAATTAAAGTCGTTGCTGTAATAAAGTTTGTTTTCAGCACAACCATATTTAGAAAATTAGTGAACCGTGTTTAAATTCATGTCCATCAGCTTCTTAATAATCTCTCTCGAAGAGCAATCAAATATCAAATTTGATGCCGGCTCGACGCGCGCGGAGATCCTTCCAGCCGCTAACCCGAGCCCTCTCGCGACGACCCACTTTAAGCATGTCTTGTTTGAGCATGCGTATATCTCGTTCAACAACATGGCGGTCTTCGTCAATGTGATCGGGCAGTCGTGGCGACAACATTAAGTTTATGAAGACGTCGACTCTAAATGGAATCAAAACTCAAACTTGGTGACCGCTTGTGATACATCAAGTCCATTGCAATTATTATTTTACTGTTTGCGTGACAAAGTGCTCAAATATCGTGCACACCGTGACCTGGTCACCAGTGAGGGGGCTTTTCCAAGATGGCGTCACTGAATGAACACAGTTTTGAACGAAAACTGCAAAGTGTAAACAACACTCAAGACAGTATTCAGACGCTATCGTTGTGGTGTGTGCATCACAAAGCTCACCATAAAAAGATTGTCAACTTATGGATGAAAGTCTTGAAGAAATGTAAGTCTTAATAGCCGTGATTGCTTTCTAAATGTGTGCAGCCGCGTTCGCCCAGCCTAGGTCATTGGTGAAGTTTGAGTTTCGATGTCAAACTGTTTGGCATGGCATTGTCGGGAGCGTGATATTGTCGTTGTAAACGATGCGAACCGGGTGTCTTACTCTCATTTGGGAATCCATGCTGATGCATGAGTATATAAATATCGATCAGTATTATTTAATCCGTGTTTCAGAATCAAACATTGTAGATTTTCACAGTGGGTAGTTTCATGTCAAAGTACTTTTTTGAAATTGAAATGTATAATTCATAAGAAGTAATTGTTATAGTTTCAAGACTTCTCCTTTTTGTTTTGTGTTCGGTGCTGCTAAACAATTGCAACGGTTTGAGGATTTGTAGTGACACTTGGGTAACTATCAACCTCTGAATTGGAAATTCCTTCCAAGTCATAGTATTTTGCAGAATCACCCTTAATCTCAAGAGGTCGACTTTTCAACACAGACACTGTCAAGTGTTCATCTCCCTTGGGATGTTACTGTAAAGCCAGTAAATGCTAATTGAAATCAGATTTAGAGGTTTGCTTTCCCTTTACCTTCACATGGTGAATTATAACAGACGAAAAGGTAACAAATGAAAGTAAAGGCCAAGCACACTTTTATCATCTGTAGCACAGTCCTGTGTCTGCAGTTTACAAGTTACTACAACCCAGTTCGGGACTGTACACAAGGAATTCAAAGTTGTGGACAAGAGAGTGAGGTGTACCAGTAAAATTAGGCAAACCAATAACAGTCAGAAAGATGGATGGAACAATATTGCAAATTTTTATGCTTTCAAAATATCCTGTAAATGCAACGTGGTTATGTAATACAGTGCTTCTTTGAGTCTCATGTCTAGTGATTAGATATGCAAATTTTATCATACAATTCCATTGCCAGTATTCATCTTTGGAGGGGAAGTTAGGCAAAGCTGGTTTTGTTGCGTGTGGATTTTATGGTGAGAGACCAAAAAAAAGTTTATTGTAAGTGGCCCTGCAATGACAATATGTGAAAAACTGCAATAAAAAGGCTGTTACACAGGCCTTTGAATAATAGGGAAGCCCTCAAGTCAATGGTTACTTGGAGTACACCCTCAGATTTATTACATTTGAGAACTCTTTCTTTAGAAATTTCTTGAAATATCTTTGTGTCAACCCTATTCCAGCAGAGATATATGTAAAAATCTTTTGTCTCGACCAGAACTTTTTAGCATCAGTTGTTCATCAATTTAGCCTAACATAGTAATTGGGATATCCTTCTTATATCCATCACACAGTATTATGGTGAAAAAGGCCAAATTTCCACAATTATCCAATTTATAGTTAGGGTTTAAAGCTCTATCAGCCGTAACTTTAGATGTTCATGTATTTTCCAGTATTTTTGTTTTGTTTGTTAGATACATCGTCTTATCAAGTTATTTTACTCCCTAAATCATGACTCAGTGCCTAGTATTCAATTTGTCAAGACAGCCAGAATGTCTGTTATGTCGTCCAATGTTACTGTTGATTTGTCCAGACAAGAAAGCATTTGTCAATTATAACATTGCACACTATACCAATATGTTATGCCGACAAAGCTAGTACTTTAACATACCTTTGAAAGAAGAATAAGAAAATATACGTGCTTTGAAGAACAAAATAATGAAAATAGTTGTAAAAATTGACACATAATGTCCTTTTCAACAAATGATAGTGTTTTTTTTATCTCTCATGCAGCAAAGGCCACACAACGACTGAATCTGTTTTATCTGTGTAATGACGTTGTACAGCACAGTAAAAGGAAAGGTGCCAGTGTCTTCATAGATTCCTTTGCCACAGTCATGGAGGAAGCTGCGACATTAGCAAGGTGAGATGACAAATTAAATTTTTTCTGGTACAATGGTTCTGTTCCTGAATAAAAAAGATGCACGATTTTCTCCAGACTCAGTACGCCCAAAAGATCACGTGATGGCAGTACAAACAAAACCTAAGTATACAAGTGCGCATAGAAATACACACTTGCGCACTTGTGCACACCGTGCCCCATTCAAATTCCCGGTTTAACCCATTGTAACATTTGGTTGTATATCTGATACGCATTTCCAAAATTTGCAAACAATGATACCATTTGCAACAGGTATGTTAAACCTGAATTTCACTCTGTAGTAGGTGGATTCAGTGATCTTCATCTTCATCTTTCTGTTACAGTTCACGAGTTGAAAGCTAGTGAAAAGTAGCCTCAAAATTTTCAAACTCTACTTTTCAAACCACCAACCAAACTACCATTTGAGTTGATATAGTGAAACATTAGGGCCCACCAATATTCTGAGAACTAATGTTACTCTTGAAAAGTCAAATACATTATATTACATATTGGAAGTTGTTGTGAACTTGATTTCATAATACACTTAGAGATGTCAAGAGCAGAAAACAAAGATCAGTTAATTGTACACAGTAATTTGTTAAAAAAGATTATTAACACTACTGGTGATGAAAGTTTGATGCAAATCTTTTTTATTCGATAACGTCTCCCTGTAGTCTATCATGTGTTTGAATAGTTGTATATCCAAAGATGAATCGTTCGAATTTTACAATACTCTGCAAGGAAGTTTTATCCTTATTGAAAAAAATGGAAATTTTTAAATTTAAGTCTGATGATATCTTTATCTTTGGGAAAGAGAGACATATCTGTCAAACACTGTGGTGAAGAGAGGATTTTTTAATTTCGTCTCTCTCTCTTAAATTGATTTTTGTTTTATACCTCACTGAGATCTGTACGTTATTTAACAGAGAGCCATCAATCAGACCAAACATACTGCGGATTTTCAATATCTGGGAAGAACGAGGCGTTTTTGAGAGTGAGTTTATAGAGAAGATCAAAGCTGATGTTGGTAAGTATTATCAAACTGAACGAAGAGGGAATAAGGATAATTAACATTGAGCTAATAACACTGAATAACTTACATTATTATACATCCAGCATTGAGAACAATAGAATTTTGCGTGCGCTAAAAAAGCCGTACGGAACACCCGTTCCGTAACACGTGCGGTTTCAAGGCGGCCCATCCCCTGCGGCTGTATCTGCGCGTTCAGTGGTGAACGGTTTCAAGGGACCCATTGGACCAATGCCAGAACATGTCTCGCGCTCTCTGTACGTGTGTGGTGCACACACAGAACTTGCAGAAGCGCATCCGAGATAGCGTTCCAAACTGGCGCGATAAATCGGAAGAAAAATTGTCGACATTGAACGAAAGCGGTCATTACTCTGACAATTTGATGCCCCGGTCACGAATGCAAGATGTATAATAAAAGGTTATTATGAAAATACCACAAAGGATGCACATTGGCGCAGCGTATCGCCCGACGTGAAGCGGAGGGCGATGCGCGGCGCCAATGTCCTCGTGCATCCTTTGCTGTATTTCGTAATAACCTCATAGAATGGCTGGGTAGAGATGATGCTAAAAGGGTACAGTTATTTGGGACGCAGAATAGATCTGTAATCTGAGCATGAAATTGTCACCATTTTCCTGCAAGGCTTGCCATCTGCCATCCGGCCAAGCTTGTGTGAAAAGTAATATTGAGCTGTAACCTATTTCCACTGACTGTGCATGCCTTATAAATTTGAGAGTAACACATGTACTCGTGCTCAGCATGGTAGTTTGAGTCTCCTGAAAATCCACCTAAACATGATGTGTATAAATGGACATGGTTGGCTACTAATCGTTTGATAGCCAAAGTCAATGTTTTATCCCCTTTATAAAATATAATGCTGACAAATTTTTCATTTCCAGACAAAAACTTTTTCAGATTTTCCCAAAAAATTTGATCAAAAACTGTAGCCAATGAAAAGTTGTATCCATTGATTCAAAATTATCAAAAAAATACTGCAGAAAAATTCAGAAATATTGGAAAACTGTTGCACAAAAAATTTTAGTGGGAAAAATTACATCACTCAAAGGGTTACCGGTAAAGACTACTAAATTTCATCAACTTCAGCATATCTGCATGATGCCTGACAAAAACTTGATAATTGGTCTTTCTTGTTGTCTTGGCAGTGAGTTCAAAGGTCAGGATCAAGGCAAGCACAAAATTCCTGGCTGAGTTTAAGGTAAGTAGGATTTGCACAACTTCTTGATAAGCCATCAAATGTTGCATAAAGTAAATGTTACAACAAAACGTGTAGATTTAGTTTTCTGATTTATTCTTAATGCTTGGGTCTAATTTTGTGAATTTCATAAAGAATACCGTATTCAGTTGCTCATTTAAGGTTCAGAAAAGTGATTTTAAATATGAGTATGTCCACACAGATAAGAAACATAAGAAGCATAAGTGGGAATTTTTCATGATTTTAGCATTTCCCACAAAGAAGAAAGGCACCAAACTTGTCATAGGAATGTTAATTCTTTAGGATCATTTTCACAGCCAAAGCTTATAAAGCTTGTGCAAATGCATGTATCATGTGTCCCCCTTGTCTGACTCTTTGATCATGATCCAATCCTCACAGCCCCATAGAGTCACGGAGGGAATTGAAAAATTCACCAGGCTGGAGGGTGAAGTGGAGCTCAAACAAAAGCAACTCCTGAACTCGAAAGTCGATGTCACAAACACGGAGGCTCTGAGACAGCTGAAAGGTAAATAGCTTGGCTTACAACAGCTTTAAAGTCAGTGTCTTGAACCTGGAAGTTGTTTCCTTGCAAGGTTTTACATGTATCATTCTCAGATTTATCGCAACACAACCTGTGAAGTTTGTCTGATATTTTTAATTTAAAAACTGATTCCATCAGAGTGTCAGTCTTCAAACGGGACCCCTTAAGTCTCTGCTGTTTCTGTATTCCTGTAGACCGCAATGATGGCAAGAGATTCTCCCAGCAGTTTGAAGAAGGAGCCAACAAGTTAGAAGACTTCATAAAGTCTCAAGAAAAGGAGATTGAAGAGAGGACAAAGCTGGTGGTATTACTGGAACAGAGTGAGATATTTTATGAGGCTCAATACAGCGAAGCCAAGATTGTGGCTAATGTAAGTATTGGCAAAGTTTCAAAGGGGATCAACTCAATGTCAGGCATTTGGAACAGCCATGAATATACTTGTTCCCAATTGTTTTCACTGGCAAAATAGGTACAAGTAAATTTTCCTTTTTGTGTTGATTTTACAAAGTTTGATAAGTCAGCATTTCCAGTTCACCAAAGGTTGCTACAAGCCAGCCTTTTGACCGTTTCCTGTGATCATTGTTACAAAGAAAGGCATGTAATGTTCAGCCAAAACAAAATACAGCTTCATGGGAAGGATGTTCATGATGAGATAAGAGAAACTATGCTGACTTGTGCTCAAATGAAATTTCTCAGGAACACCATGAATGAAGAGATTTCTCTGAATAGAATTCCATTTGCCAAATGAATACTGATGCCATAAGTATCATTTTGTGCCTCTGTCATCCACTTTGCTGCCCATTTGCACTATATTGCACAAATTGAGAAAAAAAGTGATCATTACAATCATCGGTCACAGATTCATCAGCTGACATAAGTTGGCCTTTCTACGTAAGTTGGTGTTTTGTTGCCTCCACACAGTGTCAAACACAGCACTGACTCTTTCCATTCTGATTCATCTCTACAGGCATACAGGAACTTTGGAACAAGAGTGTCCAGTCTGAAGAAAAGATTAGATGAGCTGAAGAAGTTTCTGCCAGACCCAAGCAGCCCAATACCATCACCAACAATGGATGCACCTTCCCCAGGTATGCAACAAAGCACTGTTCAGGAGCCATAGTCACCGGCACTGATCTCAAATATTGTATTGGTCGGATAGGACTAAAAGGCATTGAACAAACTTTCAAGTGAGACTCATGAAAGTAACAAGAAATTGTTTTCTGTGATGTGACAATTGAATTTGTAGCTATTTTGATGTGCTTCAATAAAATATTGTTGGAGACATGCATTGTTCAGAGATGGGGAAATCATGCAGGCACAGATATTGTCTTCATCCTATACTTGAGTGCCTTCTTTGTCCCTGAGAGATGTCCCTGAGTTCCTTATTCATGTCTGCATTACCCAGTATGACCTTTGCAGATGGTTGTGTGTTTGTGCCTCTGTAGCCCTTTATGATTGTTGGTGACTTTCTCACATTGGTTTGCTGTAAAAATCCCAAAACTTTCATCGTTTTATGAAAACTTCATCGAAGAAGTAAATGTATGGCAGTGTGTCATTTCAATAAGGCACCGTCCTTGAAACTTCCTCAAACCTACCCTCCCATATTCACAGATATAATTGCTATTATTGTTTTATAATATCTCAAACACTTTGTTCATTTTGCATGAAAATCTACCACCCACTTGCAGACAACAAAAATAGAATTTTATTAAAGGCGCCTAACTGAAATATAGCAAAAATAAGAAACTCATGTTGCTTGCCGTGCTAGCTGACAAAACAGCTTTTTGTACTGTTCAGTGACAGTTGACATGAGTAAACAAGAAATCTAAGCTTCTCTCGTCAAATGGCATTCAACAGTATATTCTATAGCTTCTGTTAACTAGTATAATAATGAAAAAAGGATGCCATTATGCTCTTACCTGATTAGCTCAGATATAATAAGGCAGAGGTTGATACATTACAAGCAATTCAATATCAATTAGCATGATGTTGTATCAGATGATTCATATTGTTCTTGTGTCACCTTATAGGTGCAACTCCTCCAACACCGCCATATGATCCAAGCCAGGATAATGTTGGGGTAGAAGATATGGATATGTCAGACTCTGATGATGATAAACCATCAGGAACAATTATAGGTTTGTTCCCACATTTATTATTACCGTGGTATTGCAAGGTTAAATTTTCTTTCTTGTTAGGGAAGTAAGTGCTGTCTTTATGAGTAGAATTTTGTTGCTTTCTATGTGGGCTATATCTAGGTCGAGTTGAAACAAGCTAGTAACCTCCGGTGTGGTCCTTCCTCTGTGCCAAGTTTCATTTGTATATATCTTGTCTACAGGTTTTACTTACCAGCGAAACTGTTTTCAAAACAGTAGAGTACAGTCTGCTCATCATGAATCATCCCTACACTGTCCCTACAAATTGCTACAACACCATGGATACAATGTTGTGTCAGACTGTATGGCTACACTGTCATGTGTCCATACAGCTTTGCTACACTGTCATGTGTCCGTACTGCATGGGTACACTGTCATGTGTCTGTACAGTATGGCTTCATTATCCATACAGCATGGCTACACTATTGTGTATGGTTGCACTCTCCATACAGTATTGCTACAATGTTGTGTGTCCATAGATACTGCCATATAGCATGGCTACAGTACACTGTCCAGCATGGCAACACTGTGTCATGTATCAGTACAGCATGGCTACACTGTCATGTATCCATACAGCATGGCTACACTGTCATGTATCCATACAGTATGGCTACACTGTCCATACAGTATGGCTACACTGTCCATACAGTATGGCTACTGACTATAAAGACCATATGAAACAAACTGATAGCAATATTCCTTTCTCACTATTTTTCAACAGCGGCTGCACCAATTAAACCAGGTACAGGTACATCAAAGACTGGTGCAAGACCAGTGGCAAGCAGGAAACACAAAGTGGATTCAGCAAAACCCATCCCACCACCTCCTGGGCTCGGTCAAATGCCTGTGACGGGTGAGACTTAAAAACGTTCCCATTTCCGACTAATTCATTGTTAACTAACAGATAATGATCTGAGGAACTGTATACAAATATGTGTATCTAACTTGTGGGATTTCAGACTTCCTGAATCAATTTATGAATTTCCTGAAATTTCCTTGAGACAGCCAACACAAGTACATGTATAGTGACATGCAAAATATTCTTGTTCCATCTTCAAAGAGAACACTTTCAGTTAATAGATCATATCAGAGTAGAGGGCGTCTCATACATGTACACCAAGGATGTTCTCTGTTACATCTATAATTGACTTCCCCTAATGCTTGACTTAAGTACAAATCGCTGTACTAATCGGAATCTAAAGCATACACAAATAATTTACAACTTCTGGCATCTTCTACAAGTGTTTTGTCAGTAAATTTTACTAAGGTTCCCCCTTGAATATTAATGTAATCCTATTAGAGGATAACAGAAATGTTACAGGGTTCCCAAACATTTATCTATGTATCCAAACTTTATCTAAAACACTGACTACAGATGTGTGTAATTACAGTATTACATACCGGATCAAAGAATGAGTTAGTAAATGTTGTAATGTTGTTGTGTGACCAAATATGAACTATCTATTTTTATTCAGTGGTAATACATTTTGTGATGTCAGATGTCGGCCTATGATCTAAACTTTTTCATTCCTTCTTACAACAACCAGGTATGATGTTTTCCTCCTTCATGTCTGGAGGTTTGCCTTCTACCATGCTGTCTACAACCACCACCTCTTCATCAAGCTCTAAACCAACCACAACCACGGCAACATCTGCGTCAACTCCAGCAACAAAAGGGTCCACTGCCACTGTTGTCGACAAGGAAGAGGAGGCGTATACCCCTGGTTCCAGCACGTCTGCCCCGTCTCCAGAAGGATCACCAGCAGAGCTGAATCTTTCACCTGTAGAAACAGAAACCATCGCTAAACCCAGCGCCGAGAAGAGAACCCTCACACCAATAGCAAGTGCACCTACAGAGACTGCAAGCAAGAAGCCAAAGTACCACTCTCCTGTCACTCAAACTTTTGGTCAGGGGAGTGGAGGCCTGGATCTGGACTCCAGGTTGCGTCAGGTCATGCAGAATACACCGATTTTCCCGCGGTCAGAGCTGTTTGATTCACCCGGCAGATCAGCCCAGAGCCCAGATATCTCAACACCTCCCTTGCAAAAGTCTGCAATACAGTCTCAATCATGGGGGAACTCACCGGTATCTCAGAGCAGCTTGCCAGGTGTGCTGCGGGACCAATACCAATCAGGGTCATCAAGCGGAGGAATGACACCGTCACAAATTCTCGGGATGGTACAGGCAAACACACAACCATCTGCAAAGGTCATGCCGGGTAACTCAGACATGAATAAAGGAACCGAGACGGGGACACCTCTGAGGGATGAAGAAGGCACTCCAGTGAGGGATGAAAACAACAAGTCAACTCAAGCAGCTGCTGCCAATCCTATAGAGTTTCTGTCCAGATTGATTACATCAACACAGCAAGCCCAAGGGGGCGCTAGCTCCAATTTCCTGAGTGGGCTGTCAGCTTTAACTGAGACCATGAAGTCTGCCATGCAGCAAGGAAAGCAAGCCAGTGCCTCTGATCCACCCAAAGAGACTGCTGGAAGCTTGATCTCAGGACTAGTCAAACAGCAAAATGCCCCAGCCATGCCATCAGCCATTCAGAAGATACCCGTAGCTGCACCGTCATATGGCAGTTCTAGACCAGCGATGCCCACTCCCCAAGTAGCTGACCAAACACTGCCAAACATGCAACAGGAAGTTCCATCTCCAATATCTCTGAGTCAGCCTGCTCGGACCGTGGTCAGCTCCTCCATTCCTCAACATTCTGTTTCACAGGGGATCGTCCAACAATCACCAGCTGTACCACATCAACAAAGTGCACCCGTCGTATCTCCAGTCACTACACAGGCGTATGCTCTGCAGGGCAAGTCGGTGACATCAGGAGTGACTCTACCCGTGGCCACAAACGTACAGTCGCAGCCCATCACGCCGATTGATGGAGAGGTTACTTACAACGTCCAAGCTGAAGTGCCTCAGAGTGAAGTAGCTGTTGGCGAACAGCCTGCCCTCAATGTGCCAGGTAGGTCCAACATGAAACAAGAAGACATGCTTATGGAACAGCAGGGAATAACACAGAACTGGAATAATGCAACAAAGACTGTCACAGTGTCTGAACCGACATCCCCGATACCTGTACTTGGAGACCAAGGAAAGAACTCTATTCCTGTCATCGGCCAGGCAGGTCAAAGTTCTCAAGACTTGAATCAGGTGGAAAGTGTACCATCAGCACTCAGCATTGCAGGCAGTACAAATACAACAGCAGTGGAAGTGTTAGGTAATCCTATACCTTCATATTCTCAAAGGGCTGGCCAGACATTGACGGGCAAGGTTCCTCCTATAAGCCCCTCTTTGCAGCCGGAGAGATCTCTGAAAGATGACTTAAGTCGGAGCGGTGCCCTCTCAAACACTAGAGCCGTGGAAGTACACGAATATGGGTTCGGCAGGCCCATTGAGAGGGTACATTCATACGGCATTGGCCAAACAATCGGGGTTCTACAGCGAGAAAGGGAAATTGCAGCAAGAGTGTATGAACGTGATGAGTATGCCCGAACCTATTTGAGATCAGCGTATGATAGGACTAGGGATTATGATCGCAGTTATAGCAGGTCAGGTTATAGAGGCTCTACAACTAGCAGCATGGATCGTCACTCTGATAACTATCCACCATATCGAGGGGATTCCAGGTATGGCGGAAGAGATCCCTACGGCTATGACTATTCCAGAGGAGGACCCCCTGGAAGGCCGCCTCCCCCTTCCTGGGGTGCTGACCGGAGACCATACCGATACTGAAGATATTACGTATGAGCAATTATAAATATCAACATCAGTTTGACAACTATCTCACAATGGAACTTAACAAAGCATTGGAGTACGTTTAGAGAGACAGGACTGAGAGAGTAACGGATGAAGATCTTTTCAACTTTTTGCTAGGCACCATGTTTGTCAACTAAAACAAATCTGCACCCTGTCAAAATGTAGGGCACACAAAATGTCATGATTTTATAACACAAAGATTGTGATCAGAGTCGTTGACCATGGTGTTGACAGTGATGTTCCTGACATTTAAAGACATGGTGTCATATTCCAGTAGTTCTCTCACTATAGGAAAATATGTTGGAAGAGGTTCACATTGTACACTACAGTTCCTTCCCACACTCTGTCTTTGCAGTGTCTGTAAAATAAGAATTTTACTTTATTTTCCTATCGTTAGACTGTTAAGGGGTGAGACAAAGCAACAGAAGTTACAATAGCAAGTTGTTATATTAGATCAAAGTGCTGGCAGTCGCTTTCATGGCTGGCTGTACCTGATTTCTTTTGATGGTTAGTGTAGCATAGAGCAGTTAGAATATGTCTTATGATAAGGAAAGCGGGATGATGCGTCTTGAGGAAATCATGTCACCAAACACAGGATCAGTGCTGTTACAGATCAGCTTGGAGGAAACCCATGATTGTCAAAAATCTAGCATTTGTCACTGGTAGAGAGCTTGTTTCGTTTGTTCATTCTTGATAAGTCATGATCAGGATTGAAGACTCATCTTAATGATGACTTGTCGTTTTTTTGAATTTCATAGACAGATTAGCTAGAAACACCCACTTCAACTGACTGAAAGGTTTTCTCATACACACAAAGAAAAATGAAAATCTTACACAATGCATTCTTCATCTGAAAAGTTCGGCAGAGTACCAATTTTATTGTATTAAAAGTACCCATGCCATCATCAGGTTGTAAGTAGGCATGTCTTATATGCATGTAATCTGATGGCTTGACTTCTTAGTTTTTATTTTGCTGTACAGTTCAAATCTTAAGCCAGACCAATAAAATGTTCCTACCTTTAGGTTCTGTTTTTCCATTATGTTGTTGTGTGTATTGGTTGGTTGTTCAGTTTTTGATTTCCCTTATGCAGTTTTGGGTGAGAGTCTGTCGGCTCCAAGTGAGATTGCAACAGTGTCATCCATTGGGACAATAAATGATGTTGTTTTGAGAGATGTGTATCTTCATCTAAAAGGCAAAGGTCGTTTGTTTAATTTGCAAGGTGTGAGTGAGTCCTTCACAACCATGTGCATCCTGTGGCATAAAGTTGACAATGTACAGTACAGCTGGAATGTCGAAGATGGTGCCATCTTGCATGTTCTCCATGTAAATGAGCTCTTTTACTGGTGATTGTAGACAACAATGACACGCGAACTGAGTCAAAGCTAAAGAAAAGTACATATAGGCCGGCATTGTGTCACAGTATTTTGGTCACAAACTCCTTGTTCTGCCGTGATGCATACTTGAAGCAGACTTATCTGACTTTAGTGTTGTGTTTTATGAAAACTTTGTTCTAAAGATCCGTGACATATTTGAATCACACTAGTTTTCTAATCGACATCACAACTGTCACATTCAACATGCGGCCATTGACAAAAAATTCTGAACATTCCATCCACTGAGGGCACTGTAAGTAGTGTGTGTTTTTAAGGCTGATGAAAATGGGCACACAATACGACAAGTTACCCACAATTCTCTTTGATTTGTACAATAACTTTGTTCTACGATTGGCAATAATGTGAAGTATCCCAATAATTATTTAATTATAATAATAAAGGTACGTTTAGATATTTCAATTACCGGGGAGTTTGAAAGTCACTGTCAAATCACAGTGGTCTGCAAATTCTATGAATGCCATACTTTTGGAAACAAGTTATGACAAACTTAGATGTAAATTTGTATAACATATCCACGGGTAAAAACTCTTTTTTGTCTGACAAAACGGGTACAGCCAGTCTCCCTATTTTTCCTGACCGAGTGCTGCGGCTTGGAAAGTTATATCTGATTGTCAGAATTTTAAGGAGTCTGAAACTGGGGGTTCTTCTCTACTTGGTTGACAGTTTAGAAACAATAAGAATGAGTTTCAGCCAACCCATTGGCTTAAAGCTTTGAGAGACTGCACGCTGGCCCTATATTTGTCCATACACAATTCTGTATGGCTGAGGACACAGCTCTAGGATAATTTGGTAATTTACAAAATGCCATCTCCTCTCTAAATCCAACTTTGAAATCCAAATGAGAAAACACTTCTTTGATGCATAAAACTGGTCTGTGAAATTTTATCTACACATTTCAGACACTCCAGCCATCTCTCAGGGTACAAATGACTATGAATCATGGGATATCTCCGGTACCATGAACTTGAATGTCCAATATTTCTGTCAACAGCAAGCAGGGTAACTTTAATTTTGCTGAGGTCATTTTGGAAACTGTAAATTGGCAAATGTATGCCTAACAACCTGTGATGAATAAATCACTCAATATCGGTCACAAGGAAGGAATGCTTAAAGTAATGCATTTCTTTTGAAATTTAACTCAAGCCACAAAACTTTCCATGAGTCCCAGGTGCAAGAAATTGAATTAAAATTTGATGCATTTGCCGTTTTGTCCTATTGTACAAAGTATGTTTAGAACAATTACTCAAAATCTATCAACTCAACTCACCTCTGTGATAGACCACAGTCAATGCACAGAAATCCTGCAAAAACTTGATGAAGCTGGGGATTTGCGTACAGCATATCGTTTATGTCCCATATTAAAACCCTGCATCAAACAAGAAGGCTTGACCAGTTAATGTTACTGTATGTATGCTCTAGCCTCCCAAGGTGCACAACTAGCCTAATATCTTCTTAAACTTGTATCGTCCTTATGGTGTACTTGTAAAGATTTCTCAAGAAGAAAATTACATGATTGCTCAAAGTTGATGCAGAGTTTCTGGCTTAGAAGAAATGCTGAATATAGATGCACTGCTATACCACTGGTCGTTTTATATTGTAATGTACGGTAATTTTTTTTACTCCCTATGTGATGGCCTGAGCTCGGGCAGACTTCTCTATCAGATTTTTAAAGTGCTCACCGCATTTGTAATTAGGAGAGCAGAAAAAGAATTTTTGTGAGATGACCTGCAGAACGTGTGCTGCACTGGCATGCAAGCAACACTTCAACTCTACTGAGAATCGATAATCCATAGCATCGTAAAAGGATCTCTGAAGAAGACATATCTGACTCAGGGACTAAGACACGTGTTACAAAAATTGGTTTTACCAACATGTAAGGTAGTATGCACCTCGAAAGTGAAAGCCTTAAACTTTTGTCCAAACTTTCCTAAATGAAACTTTCAGCCATTCTCTTACCAAATCAACAATAAAAGTCAGGGCTCACCGTGCAGAGTTTGGAACTATCAATGCAAATTACTCAACATTTTGCGATATTTGAAATTCAAAATGACCGCCATCCCTGTGAAGACTATGGGGCAAAAATAAACTTTTAGATTTTCGAAAAACTAAGCCGGTGAAAGTTTTTTCTTTCTCCAAGAGCTTTAAAATGAGCCCCCAGGAGTGGTAGATCAGAAAAGAATTGTAGAAATTTGAGAGTCCGAATATCTGTCCCCTGGGCGCGTTCTACCTTAATCAACAACTGTAGCGCGATTGAATCGATTTACATGTAAATATGCACCACAGGTTCCTGCATAGACGCTTTCCCGAGGGTCTATGGTTCCTGTCATAATTCCACGGGCAGCTATCGACAGAAAGAGAGCACGTGAACACTCGCAGCACTGAGGGCGCCATTCCCAGCCGCATCTCATCACAGGAATACTGGCTACTTTTTCAGACGCACTTTACAGTTTTGTAAATTTGACTTTGTTTGCCATTAGTGTTTGACTAAATTTATCTTTTTAAAAAAGAGTATACTATCATCAATAAAGGGGATACTATTGAGGAAAATGGGAAATTATCCCCAAACAATTCTGATTAACGAATATGACGAACGTTGACCGAACAGGTACTAATGCCGAGAGCAGCAAAGGTGAATCAACAATGCACTTGGCTGATTTGGATGAAGTTAAGGCTAAAATACAAATCCTGACATGGAAATAACCAAGTTTCGTTCTAGAAGAACAGTGACGTTCAAGCTCAAAGTCTGGGTAACAAGAAACAAGTTTTGGAAATTGTAAGCAAGGAAGTAGGAGAAAGAAATCTAGCCGGCCTCTATTGGTAAACCCAGGATATGGTTCCGATCGTTACTTTGAAAATAGCGGTCGACAACGGCGTTCACAAAAAACAGTTAGGGGGGAGGGGGCTGGAGGAATTCAGGGGGGATTTGAAAATTTTGGGGGTAGTAGAGGGGGACTTGAAAATTTTGCTCTACCTGTAGGGGGGACTTGAAATTTTTTGTTCCCTTTTATGTTTTACATTTTCCAATTCAAATTTTTGTAGGTAATTCCATGAAAAATGAATACTATTTTTATGTCATCCAATTGTTGTAATAATTGTAAAAGTTCAACAAACAAAATTTAGAAACCATTTTGTTACATTTCATGACTTTTATCTCGAAAAAAATCTAAACGTGTGATTTGTTGTAAAAAACCAAACAAGCCTATAAATAACAGGGTAAAAGCTGCAAATGTTGATGATTTTTGAAAAAAATTTATGTAATGTATCAACTACAGTTTCTCCCTACAGCATTCTCAAACTCACAATATTCAGTTTGTCGACAAAGCCTGTATATATTAATATGTATTAGGTGATGATTTAATTAGAGTCCAGACTGACAGTCAGTTGTCAGTGATACAAATGCATGCTACACATACACAGGCTGTGATAGCAAGCTGAATACTGGACAGTTCAACATCCTGTAGGGAGTAGAACAAGAACTCACTTGTATAAACTGAACAAAAATATTGTCAAAATTATCTAAATTGATACATATGGAAGCAACATATGGAAGACCACGAGACTTGAAAAGTTGTCCCAAATTTTTGAATTCTGGCATATGAGAAAGAAAAAAGATGGGGTCACCATGCTTCATTTTCTAAATTTTCCCATTCTTGTCATAAAATAATACAAAAGTAATACAAAAGTAAAACTTTGAACAGTAAAGACTAAATGAAAAAATATGTGAATAAATGGAATTATTTATTTTTAACCAAATTTGCCATTATTACACTCAAAATGTCAAAGATTAAAACATTAATATTTTAGCCTTCCATTATTGTCAATTTTGAGTAGCATCTAATTCATATATGTCTTGTACTTTTGAAACAAATTTTTGGTAGGTCACTGTACTCAGTTTTTTACAATATGGTAATTAGCCAGAATTCACAATTTGTCTACTCTCTCATGATCGTCATTTTGTGTGCTTTTCGGCAGGAGCAGTTGACCCGGCCAGAGTTGGATTAACTCAAGTTGGCTTAGACTGATAAATCCAAAAAGTTCACTGATGCCTTTTGAATGAATCAATTTAAGAACTTGTCTTAGGAATATGACTTTACAAAGTGCTAATAACAGTGTAGTGTTGAACACTTGCGAGCGGAACGCCGCAATACGTGATTTTTTCTGCATGCACATCCTTCACAAATATGCGGACTTGAGATAGTTGGGGGGGGGGGACTTGAAATTTTGATCATATAAAGGGGGTATTTGAAATTTTTTTAGGGTATTTAGGTGGGATCTGAAAAAAAATAAGATTTCAATCGTGATTCCTCCAGCCCCCCCCCCTCGTTATTTGTGAACGCAGCCTTATAGTGAAGTTGATATCAATGCAACCAGGCAGTATGAAATAGACGTTTATATCGAGATTAATGATGAAGATAAACAGAGATATCCCCAAGCATGTTAGATTCGAACAGCTAGCTGGGAGACTCAACCGTAACCATCAGTTATCAAGATCAGCCGGCAAAGGTGAATACGCAATTTATCTATTGTATCTTTTATATTCTAGACGGGATTCTAGGCCACTGTGGACAAAACTGTCCAAAGGCAAAAGGCTGCCGACAAAGGACCGTGACACCACAGTCCTTTGGTGGGCTATTCAGCTCTGGGACTATTCGCCCCATAGACGAGTGTACAGAAGCGAGTTGTTTCTCGCTTCTGTACACTCGTATATGGGGCGAATAGGCCCAGAGGTGAATAGCCCACGAGGGACTGTGGTGACACGCCCACAACGAGCAAGAACCTTGAACAAGGCATCGTAATCGATTATAATGAACATAACGGTCTTAACAAACAGATAGCTGTCTTTGCAAAGGGTAACTGCGGTAGAAAAGAGTAAAAAGAAATGACAAGAAAGTCGAAGGAAAACGATATATCCGAGTCAGCAAATAATGTTCCCGCTGCTGAAAGGCAAAATGAGACGAATGCAGAGAAGTCAACAAACAACACAAATAATGTTGACTAAGAGTGATGATCCCGGTACACTGACATACGATGTAATGAACAGACAGAAACGGCACCATTCAAGCCACCATATCTGAGAAGAAGATTTGCAAACTGAGACTTTTGAGTGATGCTAACATTAAAACAATAATGTACCCCCTCCCGGACGAAATGGACGAAAGGAAACTTTGCACAACATAACGTACGAGGCGAAGCCGAGTACACTGTGGAATGCAGTTTGCTTGAGTCCTTTACAATTACACTAAAAATACACCAACCCGAACCCCCTCTCCCGGCCGAAGATCTGACCAGTCCCTAAGGGAGCGCTCAGTTAGTATTAACTAGGTGGGGCGGCAAAGTCGAGAAGGGTGAGGTTGTCGTAAATTGCAAGGAGCTCATGAGTTTTTGCCTAAGACTGAACACAAGTGGTTACTAAGAGTTATAAAGTTAGCCTACTCTATTTTTAAAACTGTCCAGTAGACCTAATCAAAAGTCTTGTTTCTGTTTACAAAAATGGAAGTTTTATCGTCTTCTGAGGGTACGGGTCATCAGAAGAATTTTGCCGCCCGACCATCTGCCATAATAAGTGAACACCGACTTTTCGAAAAGACCATGGCGATATCGATCTCTGACTACGTGTTGTCTGAGTATCAATCTAGGCCTAATTCCAGGGCTCAGGATTAGGTTAATTCCAGACGCAAATGTGTAATGTGTGTACTACGTATTTACGCATTTCCTTTTGAACGCAGTTCTTGAAATATGATTAGGGTTTCAAACTTTTTAATTTTGGCGCCTGCAACAAATAGCATAAAGAAGGNACACACACCCGGATTGCATGCACGCTGAAAACGGTCTGCATAGGCCTGTATATGGATGTAAGCTTATGAAGCACACAAAATAGTTTCTCCTTTACCTTTGTATTTGTCATTTTAAATTATTACAGTGAAGGTAAAGAACAGCAATTAATTCTGGTAAAGTTTAAACAGACCTATATTTTTACACACCAAGCTTGGTTATTTGTTACGATATTTCGGATGAAAAGTTTTCCACGGACGGACGATCTGTGCTCCAGCACGCATAAAGCGACGAGTACGCGATCGAGAGATCGCGCAAAGAATCGATCGATCAAGTAGCAGAAGCAGACTGTTTACTATCAAGCCCATACTCGCTTATGGTCGCATCGAGTCGAGTCCGCTGAGCTCACGGGCTGAGCGGCTGAGCAGCGTCATACTTGCGGCCGGCCCGGCCCATTGCATCATCCTACATACATATGAACCATCCCATGTGTCTCAGCGCGATTAAT
>LD353767.1:28147-48087 GCA_001465055.1 Ptychodera flava | reverse complement strand
CCCTGTTGTACGATAGTCGTATTTAAATAGGGATATAATCGTGCAATCACACTTTTTCTATGATGAAAATACGGTGTGTCCGCACAATGTATTTCAGGAAGAATAAAAATTCGAAGTTCACTATTGAATTACCAAAGCTACAGTTAATGTCCCTCAGGCGACTTTAATCCAGTTTTTTATTCTCAAATCAAAATAAATATACTATTAGCGACATATAATTTTACCATGTTGTCTTTGTTTCTTCTGACTGAGCTATTTCATGACTTATTCATGAAAACTGCAATGGAGAAAGCTAATTATTCAGTCGTTATCATCTCATCTGTTATCCAGCGGGAGTGGGGAAAAGTCATCAATCACGCTTGAGAGTTAATTTAGCGCTGAGGGCGTACGTCAAGTCACTGTCGTGTCATCACCTGCAGTACTGTAACAGAGCAATTAATTGGGCATCATTACATCATGACGCACATCTCAAAATTCACTTTGATTGGATATTTTTTCGAATGTCCAATACTTGTTACTGACTGAAACATTATTTTCAAATTAATATCTATTTGTTTTCAATTTCATTGGTTATTTTGTCATGTCCTGCTACGATGATACAAAAAACAGGCTTCATATCCCGTTTAAGAATACAGCAGCTCAAATTAGATACCACTGGACTACTGCATTGTGTCTCATTTGGTGACTTTGTATTTACTTAATTGCATTCACATCATAAACCGAGTATATCGTATGTTTTTCTTTATATGTATATGTATATGCACCGGTATGGTGAGGTTATATGTTTGATCTCCTGGTAAATGGTTACTTAATGATTGTAATCGCCGGAAAATGACATCGATAACTTTATTTATGAGCACATCTATTGGCTGGTTAACGTCTGCATGTACTGCAGTATTGTTTATGCTCTGTATCCTAATAATTTAACATACAATACTAACTTTTATTTCCGGATATGAACTGTCGTTGTAGTAATTTTGTTTCTCTAGTACCGATTTTCAGGGTGGTCCTTTAATGGCAATAGAGTGTTACAAAAATTTTACTAAAACGCAAAAGTTTGAAGATGTGTTTGCAAGTAAAGAGGAGAATATGAGTATGTGTTTGCAAGTAAAGAGGAGAAAATGAGTATTATTGCAATGCCCTGATTGAGATTTCCACAAATTAAGTTTCCACAGAGGGCTGAATCCCCCTTTGTCGAGACTTCACTTCCTCCAACCCAACGCCGTAAATAATGTCACCTCCCTAAGTCTTGATGCATGTAATTCCACTGTTTGTTGCCAATAACTTTTCATCTTGGAAGAATTGTGACTTATGACTACCATGAATTCCATTGCCAGGTCATTATTTTACTCGACATTGACCTTTGATCTCAGAAAGATTAGTTGTTTTTACATGCAACAAATGCATGTATACACCACGTCAACCGATGCTGATACATGATTGACTTTCTGTTGTCGATTCTCCCCTTCTTTCAAGAATTATGTCATACTCTGATTTCGTCTAACCATCATCCTGTTAGCCAGGGATTGTATTGGCAGTTTAATCAAGAAGAGCGCTAAAAATAGCGTGTCCGATAGGCCAGGAAACCATCGCCGTGTTTCTTCTGTTTTTCGGAAGCTCAGCCATATGTTTGATGTCGGTAATAATCATTAATTTGTGGTTGAAATAGCCGCAACAATATCGTTTCCTGATTTATGGGCGGATCTACTGGTTTATTAGTTCCTGCTACCGAAGAGTATTGTTTCCATGCTCGGAAATTTTTTGGAGTAACATACGACACATTTGTCTTGATAGACACGAGTTGTCGATTAAATTTTTATGATGCCTGGCTCGAAATTGAGTTGAATGCTGACTCTGAAATTGCCAATAAGTAATTTTCAAAAAAGAAATATACCTTTTTTCGAAAACTGACTTCAACGCCAAAGTGTATTCAATTGTGAAAGTAGTAAACGTAGACAAATTCGCCGGGTATGAGTCAATAGCAAATGTTGCGATGACAAGACTCTACAGACGATGTGGATGTAGTTCGGACAGTTTGTTATCTTGTTCATTATCGTTCAGAAAATATGCTCCATCGTCTGCTCCATCGAAAGCTACGTTAGAGTCCTCGTATCCGACATCCAATGCAAAGGCCACATTGTACGCCTATGCTCTGGTAACTCACGTAGGACAAATTCTTTTTTCTGCTTTTTAGAATATTATAGAAAATATGTTGCCAATAATTTTACAATCAAATAGCTTGTGTGAAAAAATGAAAAACGAATATTCCATTACTTTAATCGTCTTTGCATCATAGCTTTGGCTTCTTCAAGATCTTAAATATCAGACGCATTTTTATGCTAAGAGAGAGAGAGAGAGAGAGAGAGAGAGAGAGAGAGAGATTGATTTGGAGTAATAAACCCAACAAGCATTCCCTGACTCCGTTTTGTCCAACTGATCAAATGGGACGTACAGGTGTCCTGGAGGAAAACACGAATTAAACCAATTTGAAGCTGATGATATGAAAGGACCTCACCTCATTATCGCTAAAGAAATTTACTCAACAGGATATCCAACGAGACGTGCGTGTTGTTGAAGAAATTATGCAATAACAACAATTGACTGAGTCGACATGATACTTTCTTTGCTCAAATACGAACAAAAGAAAATTATTCCCTGCTGTTGCTTTCATCATTATGCCGGGGCTGTAAGAGGTTTATAGGCCCGACAAATGTAAAAAATGTCAAATTTTCAATGCAGTCATTATGATCGAGTGATGTATTGACACGGGATTTGCACTGTGCTAGGGCGACCTTTTCCGCATTAGCATATTTCCTGCAGATGCCAGCAAAATATTTCATTATTTGAGGATCTCTTCCGTGCACACGCATGCGCGCAACGATCTACAGCAGTCGCGGCAGCCTTTTTGCCCCGTTCACTTAGAAGCTTTACGGTAATATGCGCTTTGAAAGTGAAACACTTGGGGTCATCGTGCAAATTGTGATACCAGATAAACAAATTACCTTTATATTTTCTGATATTTCAAATCCAAAACAGTCCGAACTGTGAAACTATATAACTATGAAAAACGAAAGTGCTCGGCACATGGTAAATTTCTGTATAAACACAAATATATCTCGTCTTGCTGAAACTTACCGTTTACCGCTGCATCTAAATATTCTTATCTTGTTTTCACGTTGGCAGTTTGATCTTGTCAGCTCAAAACACTATAAATAACTGAAAATAAACTTCAATGAAAGCCGTATCCCCGTATCATGAGCATGAGAAAAAAGTATCAAAAACTGTGTTGGACGCATTGTTAGAGCAGCCCACATTGCAGCAATTATAAATTAATAAATGTTCAATAGTTTTCTATAGCGCTTTTTCTACAATAAAATATTCAAAAGCGTTTTACAACTTGAGGGCGCCGTGTGTAGGTAGCCAATCAATTTTGTACGCCCTTGAACTTACTTATGTTATGGTATATTTATGACACAACCAGTTCCTGAAAATTCATGAATATTCCTTGAATACTGTAGGATTGTGATGTATCGGATATTTGCTGTTGGAGTGCTGCCTTTGGAGGGATATATGTCTACTTTTTCATACTGCAGAAGTCCCACAGAAATGATCATGGGAGATATTGCAGTCGATCAAAACAAAGAACTTGAATTTTACTGCAGGTTGTCGTTCAAAAAAGAAAATCACACGCGCGCAGGACATCTGCAGGCACTGACTGCTCCAAACACTAAGTAAAAATCCGAATACCTTGTCTTCATTTTCATCACTTATGCAAATAGATTACTATATCGCGTTAAATTTGTGGTGGGAAAAATAACGAATTATCTGCACAGCTTTTCATGAACCCAATATGATGAAACAAACTCGATAGCTCTATCAGACTGTCCTGGTAACAATTGCAAAATTGAGACATGGTGTTTACCATATTAAACTTTATGTCGCAAACGAATTACAGATGGGTTTTGAGCATATACCACTGATACCATTGATAGACGAAAAGATCTTTAGAAATATAGAAAACACATACAAAAAAAATGAATCTGGAATAACTTGATGATTCATTTACCGCAGATGGGACTACATTAACTATCTGGGTCACTCTTAATTTATTAAATCTGAGTTTACTCCGTACCTATTAAATCTGAAAAAAAAAACAAAATTAGTAAATAATCATGGAAGTTGTTTTAGGAATATACGAAGTCTTTCTCGCCGTCAGTAAATTAATCCGAGTCAAAAGCTCTCCCTGAAAAGCCGTGCCTGTAAAGTTTTATGATAACTATAGCCGTGCTAGTAAAATGAAAGTAAAATGGCCTCACCGTACGCTTTAAAACCAGACGCCAGACTCTAGTCCTAGAGTAAAAACTCTTCCAGAGTCCTGTCCCGAAATCTATTTCAATTTCCTTTCGTCAAGCATCTAGGTACCTTGCGTCAAGCAATCTAGTACAACTAGATGGCTCCTCTCTTGAAATTTAATGCCGAGTTCCCAAGGCCGGAAAAAGTGATACAAAGTTGACACTGTGAGCCTATTTTTGAATATTGTATTCTATGATTAAACTATAGATACTCTTCCAAAACAAAGCTAGCTGGATCTGTGTATTTACAGAAGCCTTATCATTGATATTAATGTACAGTATCCGTGCTAGTAAAATGAAAGTAAAATGGCCTGACCGTACGCTTTAAATCTATACGCCAGACTCTTGTTCTTGTTCTGGAGTAAAAACTCGTCCAGAGTCCTGTCCCGAAATCTATTTCAATTTCTTTTCGTCAAGCATAGAGGGACAGTGCGACAAGTAATCTAGTACAACTGCATGGCTCCTCTCTTGAAATTTAATGCCGAGCTCTGAAAGCCTGAAAAGTGATACAAAGCTGACACTGTAAGCCTATTTTTGAACATTGTAGGCTATGAGGAAACTATGGATACTTTTTCCAAAACAGAGTTAGCTAAATCTGTGAATTTACAGACGCCTGATTATTGATATTACTTGGTGAGACTAGATGTTGTAAGCGCGTATGTGTGCAAAAATTTGATTTTGAAATTTACCCCGAATGTTGATTCACTATACATTGTAGTTTATGAGGAAATTAAGAATAATTTTTTCCGATACAAAACTAGCTTATCTATGTATTTATAGACCCTTGATTATTGATAATGTACTTGATTAGACTAGCGTTGTTACAGGTGCATGCGTGTTCAATAAATTTGATTTATGGAATTTCACCGAAACAGATTCACTATACATTGTAGTCTATTAGGAAACTAGGAATATATCTTTACAATACAAAAGAGTTAAATCTGTGCTTTTATAAATGTTTGACAAATGATACAAATGTGCGTGGTGAAAATAAAGGTTTTGAAAGAGCAGATGTGAACAACAAATTTGATATTGGAATTCCACCCAAGATAAATTTTGTAAAGTTCAAAAAGGATTCTTTGTAAGTTGAAAGGTTAAATGAGAAATAACAATTTGTGCATGAATATTGGCGACGGTTAAAATTTTCTTGCAAACACTTTTGAAGTGTCACTATTTTTCATCCCAGGGCCTTAGGATGCACATTGTTAATGAATCAAACCAGATGAAATATGAGGGAGGTAATATTTTACAATAGATGAATTTGGGAGGGTAAAAGTTTAGAAATTTAATTTGGAGGGGGTCGCTTTTAACATTTCATTTATACCTTAAAGTCCACCGACTACTATGAACAAAACATGTCTTTCCTGGTGATATTTTACGTGTCGGTTAAATTCAGTAAAGTCTGCACTCTGAACGTTATTTTAGTGAATTAAATTATTTCCAAGTACGTCACCACAGATTTTCAGTGTCGATATATTTCAAAAGGGTTGCGATGTCCGGCAATTTATACGGTCCCACGTCGATCGGGCGACATTCCTCAACATCAAAATTACTATAGCCTTGAATGGTACAAACTTTCATTCCCTTGAAATCGTGCGCGAAAGTGCGCAGACCTCTCCTCGGGCTTGATCAAGAAACGTTGCCTAGGAAACATTGTTTCTATCTCGGCACTTTCATTGGCGGTATAGTATTGATTAGTTTAGGGGTCAGAGGTCATCTCGATTGTAAAGCATGCGACAATTTTCAGTACAACTTCGTGTCCGTACGATCTTTTTAAATACTTCAAATCTGTGTTTCATGCAATTTTAAATTTTGGCAAGACTTTTACAGTAATAAAAACAAAAATAACTACAAAAATAATTATATTATCTTACCAGTTTGAATCTGCAACCGCTTAATTATAATCTTGTACATAAACACAACCACGATGAGAACGGCGTACCGTTGGCCTTCCTCAATATCATTCTAGCAACTTTACGGAAAGTCGCCACAATATTTTCCGCGCTTTCAAACACATGCAAATACACAGCATAGGTAAATGCTGTCATAAATATCTACACGTCATAAGCTGAATTCCGACACAACACACATCCATCCGTTGATCATATACCACGCTAACTCAACAAATAATCTGCAATTTCACATCTTGCTCATTTTTACGACCTCCCACTCATTTCAAATCGTTCTGTTTTAAAAATACCGGAAATCGGCGTAAATTCGTAAATTGCGTAAATTCGCACAAAAAAGAGTACACTTGTAGCTCAGCACTTGTTTGATGAAACAGTTTGTTGCCAACTTTGTGCATTTGACCACAGACAATAGTCTATGATTTGACAAAGGTCATCAAAAGAACATATTTTTTACAAACATATAAATTGAGCTGGTTTCGTGGTCTCAGACAACTGAGCCTCTGGTCCACGCCGCTTTGTCAAATCCCTGGGAGATCGTGTGGCTAATTATCTAATGCCAACTCTCCATGAGCTATAACTAGCTAGTATCTCGTGCCGTCCAGGCGTGGCGGGGACTGAGTCAGCAAGCCAGGCTATTTGAATTTGATGAGATCCCCTGGTACTGCGAAACAACAGCATGCAGTTTTTTTTTAAACGTACCTTTGTTTTGAAAGAAACTTTCATCGAATCGCATCCTGTGATCTACATTATTATGGTAGGTGATCATAATCTGGCTCTGAATAAACACAAAGATCGTACCCCAGAAAATAGAATATTTTCTTAAACAATCAATAAAATAATACCTATCAATAATCTGCATCATAATCTTGAGTTCCTTAGTAACAAACTCGACGTAACTAACACAAACAACACAGTACAGATAAACAACAAACAAGTACTGGTACAAAAACAAATTTCAGTCAAATCCGTTGAGGAAAAATACATCGATTTCCGATAAAGACAATCGAGAAGTAATGTAGATGTTTCGAAAATGGTTACCAAATTCTGTCCTTCATGTGGTACCCACCATATATCAATTTACCAGTCTTTATCATATTATGAGAATGACTTAAAGAACCATTAGCTGTAACTTTGGTCATTTTTTTGTTTGTTCTGTGTATCATCTGGAGTTTCTGGTTTGAATCCCTGAACTATGGAGAGATTCCTAACATTTAGCTCATAAATTTACCATATATGAATATAATCTGCATTGTTATTGTTTAAATTTTGTATTACGGTCCGAACTAGAATACATTTTTCAACAATAACAATGGTCATTTCACATATACAGGCTGTGTTGGCAAGCAGGACGTCGGGCATCGGTCATGATGATCGGATTATAGTAAAATTCTGTAGTTGATACATTGAAACACAGTAGTCAAAATTTGTCAAAGTTACAGCTAATGTCCCTTTAATGAATCATTCCATTTGTGTGGCATCTGGAGTAGTTATAATATACTTAATATTGGTACTGGTGTCTTATCCCTCGGCAATTTTATGAGAACTGAATTAAAACAAACTGGTCGATTCTCCTTTAGTTGCTGGGTCGTGCAGTAATAGTTTACCACAAGATGATGATTATAATAAGTCACTTTATGAATCTCCCTTGCTTTCGTAAGCCTTGCCCTCTCAAATGATGCTCCTGTTTGGAATTGGTTTAAATTACCAATTAACGAGCAAACTAGTAAATATGGTAAAGAAAAAAAGTAAAAGACGGAGAAATGCGGTTCCTGATTTCGAGATTAAGTCAATACAAACCTAAAATATCATTTTGTTTTAAATTCCCGTTAGTGGTTGTCAAGCAGATGGTGTTAATTAAAATGAGTTCAAAATGAATGCACTTATTGACAAGGAAGATGCCATTGTTAGATGCTTGCAGAGTGACATGCTTTTGGTGAAAAAAATGCAAAAATTGTGAAATTCCTTTTTGAAAATGAACGCGTTTCATTAGTAATACGATTATCCTGAAAATGTAAACATTTGCCGTTCAATGCTGTTGCCTACGCCGCAGGGCTAGGATCCGAGTGTGGCGTTGCTGATTGGACACTGATCTGGTTGCTCAGTGTTTGTAACAGTCAACCAATGACGAGCCTCAAATTGTGTCATGTGATATTATTAATGGGCGTACATCGTTCACATGTGACAATTTCCCATCACTGCGAACATTGGAAGATAACCCATATTTCTGCCCACTTTACCTTGGTGTCAGAGTTCAGTGGGAGGTGGCGTGGTCAGACTTTAATACTGACATTATGATTTGATAGTACGATGTTTGCAGCTATGTCGAACTCGACATGTTTCACTCAACAATAGGTTCCCTTGCACTACGATCTTGGCTTGTTTAACATATGATATACGGCCCGTTATGTTATTTCGTCGGACTACTCACAGCCATATTTGATTCACAAAAATTAGACATCATTCATCTAGGTGGATTCCAGTAAACATTTTATCTATTGTTCTGGTTGCCTGTCCAAAATGCATCAGAAAAAAATTCAGTTGCAATTTGTGGTGCGTCTAACCGTATTTTGACTGGACTCTTACCCGATGTATACTTTATCCCCCTTTTAGAACGTAACCTTTGCACTCACCTTTGACGTCACACCTATTTGCATATTGCTGCCACAATATTGCTATATTGCAAAGCACAGATTACCTTTCTGATTGCAAAAATACTTCTAGACAAAAGAGGATAAAATTTAGAGTGTTAATGGAAAGTTAAGGCAAATATTTATCAACTTTGAAGCTTAAATAAGTTGATTTCCTTACTATTTTGTTGGCATCATTTGTTACATTGTAATTTCAGGACAAACTGTCCATTATACTTTTAACATATCACTCTTAGATCTAGATTTCTTGGCTGAAATGATTTTGACGACCGAATCCGAATATCTTTGCTTTATTCTCATCGCTTGTGCAATGAATAGATTACTATCGCGTTTACATGATGGGGGAAAAATAACGAATAGCATAGCCGTCCATGAACTTAATATAATGAAACAAGCCCGATAGCTCTATCAGACTGTCCTACTAACAATTGCAAAATTGAGACATGGTGTTTACCATATTAAACATTGTGTTGCAAACGAATTACAGGTGGGTTTAAAGCATATACCACTGATAACATTTGCAGACAAGCGATACCGTAAGAAAATATAGAAACACATACAAAAAAATAGATATGAAATATTTAATGATTTATTTACCGCAGCTTGGGTCACTCTGAACTCATTAAATCTGAGTTTACTCCGTGCCTATTAAATCTAAAAAACAAACTTAATAAATAATTATGGAAGTTGTTTTAGGAATAGACGAAGTCTGTCTCGCTGTCAGTAAATTAATCCAAGTCGAAAGCCCTCCCTGAAAAGCCACGTCTGTAAAGTTTTATGATAACAGTATCCGTGCTAGCTATAGTAAAATGAAACTAAAATGGCCTCACCGTACGCTTTGAAATTTGACGCCGGACTTTAGTCTCTAGAGTGTAGACTCCCCCAGGTTTCTGTCCCGAAATCTAGTTCAATTTCCTCTTGTCTAGCAATCTAGTACAACTAGATGGCTCCTCTCTTGAAATTAAGTGCCGATTCTCTGAGTCAGGAAAAGTGACTCAAAGTCCACACTTTAAGCCTATTCTCCAATACCTAACTTAAAAAACACGATGGGAACTAATTTGGGATAATTGGATCTTCATATTTTTCAAATTTCTCAAAAGTGTTCGGCGTCCTAAAGCTGAATGTTGAAATATTACACATTACTCATAAAAACAAGTGTATAACTTAAAAAAAGAAAAACAGATGTGCTTACATTTGCAGATCAAACCGACATTACTTCACTATCCAATTATCCCAAATTAGTTCCAATCGTGTTAAAATATTTCTCTTTCGCTTGTATCAGGTATTCCATTGTAATTCTTTCACGGAAATACTGGAAATCTCGTAGAGAAACACTTTTGAATAGATTGGAAGATAAAATTTCAAAGACAAATCTCTTTTCCCCGTTACATATTACTATCAGATAGGCTCCATTTACAAATGGCAAGCATATTTCTTTTCAAGACATTTGATCAGATTTACAACAAAGTTAAAAGGCCTCGAATGAACTCTTTCAGTTGATGATGTAAGTTCCTTTGCGTCAACATAATCACAAACATACGGAATTTGCGTCTTTGTTCAAACACTAGCTTGTATTGGGAAATTATGTGGGTTTTGGTTATGTGGGCGGTTCTGATTTGCTGATAGAACAGAAAAGCCGAGCTTTGTTGGAGTCTTTTCGTCTACAAAAGGGGGCACACCTGCAACTTTAACATCAGTTTCGAGAAGGGAGGCAAGAGAACTCAAATGCTCTTCTCAGCAAAAGGTAAGGATATAGTGTCTTCAGAAATGATCTGCCGCCTGAATTGCTGCTTGTGTTGAGTCCCGCATTGATCAGCGATTACGTCTAAACGCACTTTGTTCGATTGTCTTGTTGCAGTTTGTTGATCTAAAGATGAAGTTGTCGATAGTTTTCGCTGCTGTGCTGTTTGGCATGGCCTGCGGATTTCCGGGTGAGTTATCTGTTTAAAATCACGATGATTTTCATATTCATGTACAGCATGACAACAGAGACAAGTCCTGGTCACATGCAGCGTTTCGTACCCATCGATAGTAGACAGAGGGACTCGTTTTGTTATGAATAGGCCTGGGGCAGAGTAGGAAGTCGACGAAACGATTTGCCATTTATTTCGTTTCTGTGCATTAATACTCGATCACGCCGCAACTGAGTCTGGCAGAGACCCTGCGATTCGCGTTCTTCCCTGTTGGAACACGCGCGCGCCCTTCAGAGACGCGACACGAATCCCAGGGTCTGGACATTCTTGCAAGACGACCGGTCGGATTTCTGCCTGATCCGGGAACTTTATAGAACTCCACGCATCCGTTAATCAAAAAAAAAATGACTAGTACCATGGCCAAATAAAATTAAAAATGAAAAATAAAAACATACTGCGTAAATAGGTCTACCAGCTACTAGTCTATATTCTCTCCGTCCTGTAAGATAGGTGTTTCTTTTGACGTCACGACCCTTATGAATATTCATATACTTGCAAGAACCGACAGTCGCTGTGTCTGGCAGCGCGTGCTCACAGCTGCACAGCGTAGCCTTAGAAATGCAGGCCCATCGTGGGCGCGCACAAAACAAGGCACAGCGACTGTGGAGAGTCTAGCCGCAACTCTACGAGACTCTTGCAGCACTTCACAATCGGAGTTGCATAATTCTGCTGAATCTAAGGTGGTACAATTCTGCAAAGACACAATATATACGATCAAGACTTCTGAAAACGGTTTCGTGTCATTTTGATCGGCATGCAGACTACAGATGCGTTTTAAGTTGTTTTACATACCTGTTGATCACCGCGCTATAAGAAAGTATACAGGCCTCATTTAAATTGAATCATCCATAACCCTCTTAAGGTTACAGATAGTCACATGGTACTTAGAAGTTTATGCAGTGACATATATCGATGAATTACAGAATATCAAAACGTTTTCCTTCGGAAGTCAATATTCGCTTAATACATCCTTTTTTCCGTGTATAAGAAGAATGGTGTAACAGG
This sequence comes from Ptychodera flava, assembly GCA_001465055.1. Classification (NCBI taxonomy): domain Eukaryota; kingdom Metazoa; phylum Hemichordata; class Enteropneusta; family Ptychoderidae; genus Ptychodera; species Ptychodera flava. Next base: position 36,199 of record LD353767.1, on the reverse strand, counting down.
TGTGTTTTTCCTACAGAGCGACATGTTCGTAGTGCTTCTTCAAGTGGTTCCTCAGAAAGTAAGTATGTATTACTTTCATTCCTTTGTTTTCTTGGCCAACAACTACAATGCGCCTGTCACATCTTCTTTGCTAAATAAGGGCCAATGTTTTCAGCGAGATGACCCAGGCATCTTTGAAAAATGAAAAGTATGTGATTGGCTATGGCGCGATGACATTGTCTCTTGCGTAGTATCTGTACTGTGAAATTTCTGTATTTCAGAAATACGCAATGGTTAAGCACTCGTAGCCTTGAGTCAGTTTTGGTTTATTTTACACTTTTACAGCTCGATGAATCGAGTGACAAATCCAAGCACATAAGTATATTGGAACGTGTCCCCTTCCTTGATTTCCACAGATGTATAGAACGTGCGCCCGATAACTATAACTCCGAATCGCAAAAGTACGCTCATCAAAATGAGGCATACCGTAAAAGGGTCGATCCTTTGCAGCTTGATTGTGGTGGCCGGATGTCACATGTCCCATATGACCTTTGGTCAAATGTACCAATTCTACTCTCGCGAGCCCAGAGCATGATTTCCTCTCCGCGGACCTACGCAAAAATCAAATTGCGGGTAGCGCCAAGCTGTTGCCGTAAAGCGGCACGTGGTTTACGACGATGACCAATTCTCGCTCCCCAAATCTCCGTCGAGAATCCTATTTCAAAATTGATGCCCTCAGGGCTTTTCTTACTATCACTTTAAAAAGTTCTTTTTAGGTGAAGCGCAAAGAAATGTTGATGTAGCCTGTAAAAGGCACGAATTTAGCTAGACATGAAATGACAGCCGGCGCTCTCAAAAATCGCCCTCCTGCTAAATCGCCGTACTGTACATTTAAAATAATTTTTTAATGTCAAACTTATCTTCAAGTTGATGCTTTACTCAAACATTTAGTAATTGATTAACGAAAGATTCAGTATATGTATTTTTTTTAAAAATTGTAAAGCAGAATTTATTTGAAATAGTTTTGATTAATTTTCTATCACAAAGCATTATTGTCATCTTTCCATGTTACAACATGCGTTGCTCAAACGGCTACATTAAGCTTATATTGCGTTACTAGAGCTGAACACAGCCGACTTGTCCGTATAATCGAACAACCGGGGCGGGGTGACGCTTCGGTGCCAGCGGCTTTTTTGGATTGATTTCCAAAAGAGTTGGTTCTCACGACCAAGCCCGGTATCCTCCCTTTGTGTTTTATGAAAACATTCATTCTTTGTTAATTTTACAGATAGACATAGAAATATACGAAAACATAAATACTTCTTTCTTGCAAAACGACACTTTCCCACAACACCAATATATAATTGGTCCACTCTAAGGGGCCGTGGATTGTTTAAACACGCTCACGGAAAAAGTAACTTCTGCGTTTTGGGGGAGGGGGTTTGGCTGTATTTCGATTACCGTGCGCAAAAATTGCACTACATGTTTTTATATCAACATCTCACTCCACGTTTTACTGTATCGCAAAATATCGCTATATTGTTTTGCGTGTACCAGGCCAGTGCGGCACTTGCCCTACATCATTCTTTTGGCATACATATGGTTCAGTGCACGATGTAAAATAACATAACAATCATATTGCGTTATTGTCAAGATGGTGCTGAACAAATATTGATTTTAGAGGGGTGGTGGGAGAGTGATTTGGCCGAGTATTTCTGTCCGTTGCTTCTCCACTAGGTGACTGGATGCTGTATGTTGTGGGTTCGAACCCGCATAATTACCGATTATATATAGGTATGACACAGAATGAGGCTAGGTTGGATTTTCGCACTTCCGAACTTTCGTTTAAGGGGGTTTACCATGCGCATGCTTTAATTATCACCTGCGCATGCCCCTAGGATCGAGTGTGTTATTGTAGGGGCAAAATTCGCTGACATTAGTCCTGCAGCAGGGGCGCATTTATCACAAGACTACAGGGCCCCGTGTAAGAGTATTGACACACCGATAGAAGACCTAGAACAACCGTAGCATATACGCCAGAGTGCATCAGGCATGGTTTGACAAGAGTCTCCTGTTCATATATATGCGCATCCTTCTCCCATCATCATCATGTGATTTTTAAACATGGTTTGAATTGAAAATGATGAATGTTCATTCGTAAATCTCATCTTCTATTGCGTTTATTCAATCATTTTGTGATATGTTTCCTTGTGTTTCAATTTTCTTTCGTAGAGAAAAAACAACCACACATCGTATTTTTGCTGGCTGACAATTCTGGTAAGCTTTATTGTCTTACGACAACATTTTCATCAGATCTTATACATTTTGATATTAATACGCAGATGTTATGAAATCATTGATTTCCAGATATCAACGGTAAGCAAAGTTACAGTCGATTGTCTACTTGGTAAGGACTTTGCCACATGTATATGTCACTATGCTTTTGTCTGTATGCATTCATAATTCCTAGGTACTTACAACAGATTTACAGCTATCTCATTATAAGTTGTGCCTGCTCACAGATGTTTAAATGGTGCCTATAATGAGCAGTAACATTTAGTGTATATGGAAGTTATATTCAGTTGTACTTATCGACATTGACAATGCCATGGGGCGTTATTCATCTTTCCGTTCATTAGATCGCCATTTTATCATACACTAATTGACTGGCCATGGGGGTAACAGCATACCTCTGTACCCCAAGGAACTGTTTTCAGGGATGTCGTGTTTGATGTTAGCTGGCATAAGATGTCGGAAATAATGTCATGCAGGCAACGGTTCCGACAGCTGATGCCCGATAACGTCGCTTACGTGAATCAACACAAAAACGAACGCACCCCAAGTGACTATCATTTGACGAATCAGAACACAGACTGCGGATGAGGTGTGTTGAAAAATAGATTCTTTACTACGGTTACTGTAATCAACTTATCAACAAAGAATGCTAATGCCTTTGACCTTTGAGTGTATGTTGCTGCTAACTATCATTTAAATCACCTTGTGAGAACGGACATGGCTGTACAACGATTACTAGTTCAAGCATTTCCGTCTGTAGGCTGGGCTGACCCGGAATGGAATGACCCCGTGGGAGTTATGAAGACCCCAAATATGAACGACTTGGCGAGAAACGGCGTCATTTTGAACCAGACATATGTACATACAACGTGTACACCGTAAGTGTACTTAAAAGTATTTCGGCTGTCTTCGAAAGACTATTATCGTAAGGCATTTCTATGGTCGTGCTTGACATGGATACATGTATTCACAAATGTCTTGAGCTGTAAATGATTTGTAGAGGGTCTGCATGTTAATCTGTCGTAGCTCCAACGGGAAGTTACAAGTCTTTTGTAAATCAAAACCAATCTGCATTTGCGAATTGTTTATTTCCCGAAAGAGGGAGTACATCTTTTGGCCAACACACTCTACACCACAAAACCTTGCATAAGTAGGGGAGAGTAACAAGTGGGAAAACATTTTTAGTTTACCGAATCAGTGATCTTGTTTGCTGAATGTATTCCAACGAGTCTTCTGGGAAGAGAAAAGTAGACAAACACTATTCATAAGATGAACACTGTTGGTTGAATAAAATATATACAGACGCCTTGATATTATGGCATTACAAGTTATAACTAAATCTGCATCAAAGACGGGGAAGATTGCGAATATATGTAGTTGTAGTTTATGTCAGTTCTGGAATAGATGTAAGACAAAACTGTCAAATTCCTCTAATCTCTGTCGCTCTGTTCGGTTTGCATCTCTTAAAATGCTACGCTAAACCTATGGGCCACATTCGACAATTTTACTCATCCATATACTCACGCGTGATATACTTGCTTCACATCCGATGGCTTGTACATATGAATGTGTAACTGTTTTTGTGTTTTTTGTGTCTGCAGTACAAGAGCGGCATTCATGACAGGTTACTATCCGTTCAGATACGGCTTAGGCGTGAGTATATCGGCATGCTTCTTAAACATCAAATACTGTTTCCCCTTAAATTAATACATATTATTACCGTGGTAAAAGGGACTCAATATTGATTTTGAAAGCCAGAACAAATAGTTTAAACATTGCAATTGCATTTTTTGTCGGTAAAATGCATGATTTATGTTTTTATTCATTCATTCATGCATTTATTTATTTATTTATTTATTTATTTATTTATTTATTTATTTATTATATCCTGTAGCATGCTATGATCATGCCTTCCCAGCCTAGTTATCTGACCAGAGAATATAAACTCTTGCCTGAATATCTCAAGGAGCTAGGTTACACTAACTACATCGTGGGGAAGTAAGTGCTTTTAAATTTAACCAATGCGACTTGATTAGACATGGTTTTACTGCATGAACGCTGATTCTCCAGGTTGTTCATGTGGATAACTTACAGAGATATATAGTACTCTTAAGATGTCCCAAGTTGTTTTTCCCTGAAATGCATAGTATTAAGCAATGTTATTATTCACAGAGTGTTTAGCTGTCAAATGAATATAAAGTTATTCGGCTACTTTCCTTTCACAGATGGCATCTTGGATTTTGTCGTTGGGATGTTACACCGACATATCGTGGATTTGACTCGTTTTTCGGAATTTACAATCCTTTGATCGATTACTACTCTCAAACCAGTAGGATACGTCTTTCATATACGGTGGTGGTGGTGGTAGTAGTAGCGGTAGTAGTAGTTGTAGCACAAAGTAGGCAAAACAGAGAGATCCCTTTTAGGTGGGGCTGTTACATTCTCTCCATTAAAAGGCGAAATTTGAAACTCAGTCTGACCCACCAAAAATTCCATGAATATCGTACGAAATTAGACAAATAGGCCTTCTAGAGCTCCAGAGGATATCAGAAACTTTTGTACATGCTGTTGATTAGGGAACCTGCCAACGAAAGTTGAATGTAATGGGCAGGGGAAGGGTTGAAACCAATCCAGACTATACTTTAAAGAAGATACATCAGATGTTATTGTGCTGAGAAAGACAGTTTCTCGTAATGGGTTGTTATAAGTGGGATGACTGAATTGTGGAGGGAATATTTGAGAGTTGACGCAAGCCTTCAGTGTAATATAATTAATCAGTCAACCCATTAATTTAGTAAAAGTAAAAGCTCTGATGAATATCGGATCGGCAGTCATTTTGATGATTGATGCATTTCCCTGATTTTAAATATGCAACTTTGAGTCTTCTCGACGTCATGAAAAACGTTTCCGACGACATATACGTAGTACTTCAGTACGTGATGGTTTCAGCACTTTGTTGACTGCTGTTCAAATTTTCACAGCTGATATAAGCTAATTCGTGTGCATACAAGTTTTACCTTGTTGTTGTTAGAAAATAGAGTGTTTCCTTTCGTTTTACAGAGTGCTACAAGTCTCATCCATGGTCTCATATTTTCGCAGTTGATACAGGCTAGAACGATGAGGTAGTTAGAAGGCCTAATTTGCAACGTCAAAACAAATTTACAATAAATATACCATAATTTTGATTGTTTATCTTTCGTATAGTTTCGGTCTATGATCCTGTGTCCCAATTGTACGGACGGGACCCAGGGGAAATCGGACTCGATTTCAAAGATAACACGGGGACTATGTTCCACCACAAAGGAACCCATGCGAGTGTAAGCTAATATATCATTATAAATCACCCCAATTCTATTCTCCGAAGGTTCTTGTTAACGTTCACAGTTCATTGCGGTGTTAACTAATGTAAAAACAAGGGAACAGCCATGTCTTCGTCATAGAAATATCGTACCAAACCAATTTGGAAAGTCGTCGTCGAAGAACAGCAACAAAGACAGCTTTGTCTTATGAAGTCTGCGTCACGATTGGTCTTGTGTAGCAATTTACTGGGATTGCACAGTTCTTTCATTATAATGTCTGATCTATACGTGTCGGTGGAAGTTTAAATAAAATCAAATGATGTGTATCACGTGTGTGACAAGTGAAATAGCTAGGGTGGCAGTTTTTATAATAATGTCCGATTTTAACATGCCAGTAGAGTATCAGTAAAGCCAGAGTGATGTATATCATGGATGTACCAAGTAAATTTCGACCACTAGAACTTCATAACCGCTACCGCCATGGCAAGTGTCACATGTTTGACAAACTGTCTTCAGTCTTTTCTATCGGGATACCTAACGGCACTTTCTTATTCCAGAATTGTGTTGTGTCTTGCGTGTGTTTGCTTCGTTTGGTCATTGTTGCTGATTGTTGTTTAATTGTAAAACATCAGGATTAAAGATGCTAGACGAAAATGAAAGATGGTTTCATTTCGTTCATATTGAATGACATTCTTGATGCATTTGATTTACCGTCATAACATTATTTCATTTAAGGAACACATTGGTAAACGAGCCGTGGAGCTGATCGAAAGACATAATCCAGACGTACCAATGTTCATGTACATGAGTTTCCTACTGCCTCACTTCCCATTTCAGGTGAGTACCATAATGGTACTTCCATTCGCAAGTTAATGGAATGTCAATATTTTGACATTAGTAACGGACAAAACGAGAGAGATTTCATAAAGTGCCTATACTCACTCTCGTTTCTTCTAGGCACCGGACCGCTTCGTGAATATGTATTCTTCGGTACCAGTGCCTGGTCTACAAATATACCGAGGTAAGTGTTGTTCTTAGTCACATAGTACAAACTAGACATCGATCTGATCTTATGTTGTTCAGTGGATGTGTTTGAAGTGATGTGGTGTAGAACTGGGCTGGTAGTCTATCTCTATAATTAATTTGTATTTAGGTAGAACGCGCCGCAGGGACAGATATTCGGACCCACAAACTTTTACAATTCTTTTCTGAGATACCACTTGTGGGGGTTAATTTTAAAGCTCTTGGTGTAAGAAAACTTTTCACCTACTTAGTTTTTCAAAATTCGAAAATTTTATTTTTCTCCACAGAGTTAACAAAGGGATGGCGGCCATTTTGAATTTTAAATATTGGTAAATCTTGGGTTATTTGTTACTCTAGTACCAAAATTTAACGGTGACTCCCGATTCTTATTCTTGCTTTTGAAAGAGAGTGGTTGAAAGATTCCTTAAGGAACTTCAGGAAAGTTTGAGCAAAATTTTAAGGCTTCCACTTTTCGAGGTGCATATTACCTTAATGGCATTAGGCCTAACAAAGTCCAGATTACATAAACCAAGCGTGCCCCGTGTTGTCAAGAGATAGAATTCAATCATAGCTACTCGCAGTCATTATTGTATACTGCTCTATGCAACATTTTCGCATATGTTATCAAAAACAAATGTCACAAATATACAGGTTGCTTTCAATTGCTCAAACAACATCCATCAAACCTATCCATTTCTGATAAGATGTGAAAATTGCATGAAAAAGCTTGTGCGATATTTTTATGGGATTGAAGCAAACATGGGTCTGATTGCAAAATTTCGTTCGATATCAAACTGGAGACTACCGGGCATGCATTGCAGTGGTGATAATTAACACGCAAGCCAAAAGCTTTCCGTCGTCAGATGAAAGTTTTACTCTCAATGATTGCGCTACTGCTTGGAGCTGCACTTATCCGAAATACTTTTCTGGCAGTTAGGTAAAACCCTACGACACATACTTATCAGTGGGGATTTGAAAAAGAGTGAAGTTCTGACAACAACGTTGTAAGGCGTAAAATCTTAGCCTGAACTATGATTAACCTGTTATGTTGTTTATGCTGTCGATGTTGTTTTGACAATTGTAAAATATGCAAAACGTTAACTGATTTACTTGCAAATATCGACCAAACTATAAACTGTCGCATCTTGGTTCATAATCAGCACATCAAATAACAGGCGATTTCATTCACAAAATTTCCTTCTTGTATCAATCTGATATCCTTGAACGACTTTTTGATTTATCTGTATGATATTAGATCTACATTTTTCAAATATATATGCCTAATTGCAAAAGTCGACTGCTTCAATCATTGATCAGCAGTAAACACATCAAATATTTTCCGATCACGTTCTTTCATTTCAGGGCATCAACAACTTAAAAATGTTCTCCAAATACTAAGAGTACGTATACAAATGTGAAAGGCACAGCCAATGATATCAGTTAATTTCTTTGATCA